>LR812540.1:50893753-51068753 GCA_903798195.1 Danio kyathit | reverse complement strand
GTGAAGGCAGGAGAAAAACTAATTCAAACAAATATATTCGATTTGCTTATAATTTTGCATAAATATACATGACGATCAAGACAGAAGGACTCACATTAATATATATATATATATATATATTTTATTATGGAATTTTTATTGTCATTTTCAGCTGTACAGCTGCACTGTAAAACAAACGCTGACAACTCAAGAGTATAATACTAAACAACTGATATTTGTTGAGTTATTTCACTGTGAATAATAAAATGGGAAGCAAAAATACTCGATTTGACAGAGTTAGGATTATTTAAAAAATGATTACACACACGTTTAATCTGAATTGACATGAAAATAAATTCTGGTTGCCTTAAATTTTAAGCTGAATCAAATTAACCTTATGAGTCCATTGAACTTATATTATGTTAAACAGCTTGCATAACTTATAAAATCAAGTTAGAACATGATTAGCTTAGTTTAACTGTGTAAAAGTTACAATGACCTAAAACATATGCTGTCAGGACTAATTGATCATAACAGTTTTACAGTGTATGGTTGAGGGGGGAAAGCAAAAAACAAACGAAACATTTGATCGATTATGACTGAATATTCGATACATTCGAAATCCGTCGTAATGCGAAGATACTTAGTTTACTTGAGGAGAAAAAGATTTGCAAACAAAATAGTCCCTTTATTTAGAGAAGAACATTTGATTCACAAGCGAAGGCAGGAGAAAAACAAACTCAAAGAACTATTCGATTTGCTTAATATTTTGCATAAATACACATGACGATCAAGACAGAAGGACTCACATTAATATATATATTCTTTTGCTATTGAATTGTTCTTGTTATTTTTAACTGTACAGCTGCTCTGTAAAACAAAAGTTGACTCAACTCAAAATTGTTAGGCAACTTGCTGCAGAGCTATTTTGAGTTGACTCAACTTTATACCCAAGTACTTCATGTGACTCGATTTAAGTTTCTGAGTGAATTCAGAATATCCTGATGCTGGTTACCTTAAAATTTTAAGTTGAGTCAACTTTTTTACAGTGTGTATTGCAGTTATTTACAGTTTGTAAATCAAACGTAGTTATTCAGGTTGCATCCAAAACAGCATACTTCCATACTATATAGTACGCTAAAAACAACATACTAGCTGAGTAGTATGTCTGAATTCATCGAATACAAAAATCAGTAAGTGAGAAGCACCAGGATAGCCTACTACTTCCAGAAAGATTCTGAAGTGTGCATCCCATGTACTCTGTACTATCCCATGATGCCCTGTGAGAGAATTCATGAAAGAGAGTGAAGCGATGGAACTGACATGGGTAGGTCATGTGATCATGACAAAATGGCGGATGTATACGTTCGAGTTCCATTCATACTGCTCACATTCATACGGTATAAAACGTACTTTTCTAATGGCAGAGTATACATTTAAATTCAAATGCAGTACCTACTGCAGGCCTGTAGGCAGCCTGGTCAGAGGAGTGGTTCTTTTTTCTCAGAAAGTGGACCTTTTTGCAGTTATTCGCCTTATTCTCTATTTAATTATGAAATTTAAATACTGATTTTAGTGACATTTTAAGTACTATTTTTTGCTGGATTAGCTTGTCAGATGGTCAACAACCACACTTTTTGATGGGTCAAAAACATTTCCTCAACATTTAGAATAAATACCCACATAGCAAACGAACTTTTCCCTCATTATGGCACTGCTGGCGTGTTGCCGGCACTGGCATGCATAATGTCAGTCGAATGTGAGCCATGCATGGCGGCAAACTACATTTGGGCCAGTTGTGGATGGGAGGTGTGGCCCAGATCAGTGTAGCGCTTGTTCACATTGTTTAGGTAACATTAGGCTGGGTTATGGCTCAGTTTTTTGGGGTTTCTGTTTAAAGGGTGGTGTTGATATGGTTAACTTATAGCTGAGAATTGGTACCAATAATAAACCTGTTTTGACCCAGTTCAGGGCCAGTTAAGGGTATAAATTGGCTGAGATTCGGGCCGGTTGTGACCCATGTGTGGCCCTTGTCTTCAATCCAGTTATTCTTCAGTTATTCTTTGTGGTACTTGGGCCAAGGGAAATGTTATTAAGTGGCCCGGAGCTGGGCCAGAAAACATTTGCTATGTGGGTACATATAAGAACTATACTTATTTTTTAAATTCTAATGTATTACGATATATATCATTAGAAAAAAATTAGGAATCTGTTAAAGTTTTAAATTAAAACTAGCCTATTGTCAAATACCAAACCAGCACATTCAACTTTTCTCCTGCTGAAGCAGCCAACACAGGATTCCTCTTGGTCTTAAAGCCTTCTTCAATGGGTTATTTTCACAATTTATTAAGGAATAGCTGTAAAAATAGGACAAATGGGCTTATGTATAAAACAATATCTGGACCTTTGTCAGTGAGGGGTGGGTCTATCCAACCACCTGAACCCCCCCTGACTACGGGCCTGTACTGAATAGGTGATTTCGGACACAGCCTCAGATTCTTCGTAAGCTACATAATTGAAATTCATTTTAATGTGACAGTTGAATAAAAAACATGTTGACAGTGATTTAATGAAAACACACAAATCACCATTCAGTTCAATAATAATAAAGTGAAACATGAAGATTCAGTAACACTTCATTTTGATGGTCCCTAATGCACACTTTGTTGACTAAATGTTGCATTGCAACGACATGCCAATGACTTCTCATTTGAGTATTAATAGACGGTCTGCTTAATATCAGCTGATCATGCTCCTTTAACAGACATTTCACTGACTAGAAGAAACTTTGCAAGTACATGTCGACTTACACTAACCCTATAACCTAACAGTCTACTTATAAACTACTGAGAATTAGTTGGCATGTAGATGCAGTGTAAATTAAATTAAACAAAATGAGTTAAAGGCACAATGAAAATAAAGTGATACTGAATATTCCACTTGACACTGTAGAATTTAGCCATTTTGAGTAAAAAAAACAACAACAATAACTTTAACTTAAGAAAAAAACTAAGAAATATTTCATTCTGGTCTTCGTGAACATTTGATTTGACAGGTGTTGGCAGACAGAACGCACATTTAATGTGATTAATCAACATTTCTGCATATAAATATGGAGAGTTCAAGAAAGAAGGACAAACTGAAAATACATTAATTCTTGTTCTGGTTGTTTACATCTGGAGTGATTCACAGTTTATGAACAAAACATCTCAATACATCACTCTTACACAATGAAAACTTTCTATTTGATTTGACAGGCTTAAGGGGGGGGGGTGATTTATTAAAAATGAACACGACTGAATTCAATATTAATAGACTGAAATATGAGGATTTGTCTTCAGCAGCATAGAATAGTTGTTTGAGTTGAACTGATTCTGTGCAAAGATCTGGCTTGATGGAAAGAAAGAAAGAAAGAAAGAAAGAAAGAAAGAAAGAAAGAAAGAAAGAAAGAAAGAAAGAAAGAAAGAAAGAAAGAAAGAAAGAAAGCAGATTTGATTCTGAATGAACGCTTTATTTGACAGTCATTGGCAGAAGAAAAAACAAATGCATACAAACACTTGATTCAATTAATCAGGAATGATTTATGAGGGAAAAGGACAACAACAGAAACTTGTACAGTTTGTAATCCAGTTATATAAATGCTCCCGTAACTTAATTACATCATCATTTTCCTAAAATGAATCACATTAGCATTAAAACACTAAGATATGGAGATTTTTTGGGGTATGTTTGCCTATTAAATGTACACTGTAAAACCCAACAGTCAACTTCATCAACTGAAATGAGTGTGGTCAACTCAACATTGGCTGAAAGTTAATTCTACTCATTTGAAAAGAGTTTTGAACTCAGTGATGAAGGTCATGAGTTAATTAAATACCTCATTAATTGAACTTAAATGAAGTAAGTTCACAGTACTCATATAGATTAGTTTAACTCAAATGGTTTGTAGCAATCGGTTTCCTCAAATGGTTTGAGTTGCATTAACTTATTGGGTTTTACAGTGCTCAGATTGCTTCGTTTACTCAAATGGATTAAGTTCACAGTACTCATTAGGATTAGTTTTTCAACTTAAATGGTTTGTAGCAATCGGTTTCCTCAAATGATTTGAGTTACCTTAAGTTATTGGGTTTTAAAGTACTCTGTTGGTTTGAGTTCTCTTCATTTATTGGGTTTTACTGTGCTCAGATTGCTTCATTTAGTCAAATGGATTAAGTTCACAGTACTCATTAGGGTTAGTTTTTCAACTTGTTGCAATCGGTTTCCTCAAACGGTTCGAGTTACCTTAACTTATTGAGTTTTACAGTGTACACTAACACATATGATTAATTAAGCATTTTATAACATAACTGGATTAACTAATGTGGTTTAATACAAATCCATTTCCTCTCAATTAAATAAAACAGTTAACTTTAATGTTATGGTAAAACTATGATGATGAGATATGAGGCTCGTCTCATTCTGTGATCAAGTTGATCAACTTTACAGCTCATTCGCTTGCAGAATAGCCCAGACATTATAGCCATTATAAAGTCCATTTGCACAATCAGATCCATTTGGCTACTGTGAACAGACTCATCAAACCATCTTCAGCTTCTTCATATCTAGAGCAAAGACTCTCTGCATTATGCATCATATTGATCAACAATAAATAAGACCGATGAATACATGTATAAACTGGGACATGTCCTAAGAGATACTGCCATCTAGTGGAGATACATCGTCTGTTTATCTACATTCATTTTATTTTCAGCTTAGTCCTCTTATTAATCAGGGGTCGCCACAGTGAAATGAACCGCCAACTTATCCAGCATGTTTTCACACAGCGGATGCCCTTCCATCTGCAACCCAGTACTGGGAAACACCCATACACCCTTGCATCCACACTCATACACTACGGACAATTTAGTTCATCAATTCCCCTATAGCGCATGTGTTTGGACTGTGGGGGAAACCGGAGCACCTGGAGGAAACCCACACCAAGACGGGGAGAACATGCAAACTCCACACTGAAACACCAACTGACCCAGCTGAGACTCCAACCAGTGACCTTCTTGCTGTGAGGTGATTGTGCAACCCACTGCGCCACCATGCTGCCCCTTTTAATGTAACATATTTATAAAATCAATCATAAATGACTTTCTCTCTAGGGAACAGAAAATGAGACGTTTATTAGAATGTTCAGGCTGCTCTTTTCCATTAATCTGAGTGACCTTGTTCAGTAGAGTCCAGTGCTACCCACTGCGCCACTTTATCAACTTTAAAATTGATTATTGTTTGTTAACACACACCGAACAGGCTGAACTATATATACAACTGTTTTCATATTGTTAAAATAAAGATGTTCTAGAAATAAAACATATATTTTAATGATTTTTAAACTGTAATTAGTTCTTCTTTACATGTTTAATCTCAAAAATCATTAATAAACATTAGGGCCGGGCTGATAAACGATGTTATATCGAATCGCGATAAGATTTATGTCAGTAACAATGATAAGCTCGGGATTTTTTTTACTTTATATTGATCTAAGAGCCATCACACAGCAGAAATGTGCAACAATGGGAATCTGAAAGTGTGTTGACATTACAGATGCACTGCATTTTCAGTCAGTTTGTGTTTCTGTGTGGAGTTTGCATGTTCTCCCCGTGTTGGCGTGGGTTTCCTCCGGGTGCTCCGGTTTCCAGTCCAAACACATGTGGTATAGGGGAACTGATGAACTAAATTGGCCGTGGTATATGAGTGTGAATGAGTGTGTATGGGTGTTTCCCAGTGATGGGTTGCAGCTAGAAGGGCATCCCCTGTGTAAAACATATGCTGGATAAATTGTCGGCCTCTGGTGACCCCTGATTAATAAAGGGACTAAGCTGAAGGACAATGAATGAATTGGTCACCAAATATCTATCGCCTGGAAATATGCCATTTGATGGAGCCTCTAGTTTTTGTGGCTTCAGTCGATGTTTGTGTACTTATATTGAAATATATATCGTTATCATTCAATATGGAAAATAATTATTGAGATTGCATTTTTGCCATATCACCCAGCCCTAATAAACACATCATGAAGAGATAGCTCACCCAAACATGACGTTTCAGACTTGTCTGAGTTGCTTTCTGATGAACACAAAGGAAGGAATGTTAGCTCTCAGCAGCCACTGACATCCATGTTATCTTTTTGGTCCTATGGAAGTCCAGTAAACGGACCCCAATATTCCTTGAATGTTTTGTTATGTGTTCAACACACGAAAGAAAATCATGAAAGTTTAAAACCACCGAATAGGATAAATGGTGACGACATTTTCATGGTAACACTTTATTTTGATGGTCCATCTGAGTATTAGTGGACTGTCTGCTTAATATCTGCTGATGCTGCTATAGGAAACTTTTAAAGTACATGTCAGCTTACACTAACCCTAACAGTCTACTTATAATCTAATGAGGATTAGTTGTAGATGCAATGTAGCTTAAACTCAACTAACGAACCATCAAAATAAAGTGTGACCATTTTCATTTCTGGGTGAGCTTCCCCTTTAAATCAGCTTTAATTGTAATTCTGAATTTATTTTGGTCGTGTCATGTTACTCTCCCCACAGGTGCATATTGCAGACATTGCTGTCTGACTGACAGTCGTTCTCCTTGTCTGGATGTTTTAATTAATTTTCCTGCTGTAAAAATGATATGAAGTCAGCGGGAGCCTGAAGGTGCCTTGCTCAATATTCGGCGGTCGTGTAACGAGCAGCGCATGGCCAATCCTGGACACAGAAATCTTTCATTTCAGCCAGCGAGAGATGATTTGAAGACTAGACTTGACCTCCTGTTGATTACTAATGATGAATTCTGCTGCCGAGCGTGTACTGCTGAAAGTCCAAAGAATATTGCTTGCGGGGAATATTGGCCACTTTATTAAATACACATATTGATTTAACGAGTAATGCCAATATCTAATCAGCCAATTATAACAAATCAATGCATTTGGACATGATGCGTTTAAATCATGTCAGGTAAATCCTATTTACAATTTGAACACACTTCATTAACACAACAACATAGTAATAAAAAAGTGGGAACATTTTTCTTTAAAGGAACATTACACTTTTTTGTGCGATAATACGCTCATTTTACATCCGCTTTAGGTTTAAACAGTTGAATTTTACCATTTTCGAATCCATTCAGTCATTCTGAGTCTGGCGGGAGCCCTTTTAGCTTAGCTTAGCATAAACAATTGAATCAGATTAGACCATTCACTGCAGGCACAGAACGTCAACATGACGTCATATTGACGCTGTACCCCAACATCATGGGGACATTGGATTTTGTTTGGAAATGAAAATCAGGTTAACGTCAGAACCCAACGTCAGGCTGACGTCAATGTTCAATGTCTAATCTAAAATCAACCAAATATCAACGTCTAATCATGTTACACCTTGACGTTGTGTGGACATCACCACTATGACGTCTATTAGATGTTAGATTTTGGTCACTTTCCAACACAACCTAAAATCAACCAAGTATCAATGTAATTAGACGTCATTATTGGACGTCAAAATATTGTTGTCGTTAGACGCTGGCTTGATATTGAATTTTGGTCGGCTGACGTCATGATCTAAATCTAACCTAATATTAATGCTTTATGATGTTGTGTGCCTGCTGGGGGAACACTCCACTTTTTGTTCCGATAATACGCTCATTTTACATCCGCTCTACTGTAGCTTTAAACAGTTGAATTTGACCATTTTTAATCCATTCAGCCAATCTGAGTCTGACGGGAGCCCTTTTAGCTTAGCTTAGCATAAACAATTGAATCAGATTAGACCATTAGCATAAAAAAAAATCAAAAAGAATATTTCTTGCAGGAAATATTGGCCACTTTATTAAATACACATATTGATTTAACGATTAATGCCAATATCTAATCAACCAATTACAACAAATCACTGCCTTTAGACATGGGGCGTTTAAATCATGTCAGATAAATAATATTTACAGTTTGAACACATTTCATTAACACAACAACAGGGTCATATTAAAAAAAAGTGGGAAACTCAGTTTTTTGTTTAAAGGCCCTGCAGGCACAGAACGTCAACATGACGTCATATTGACGCTGTACCCCAACGTACCCCAACATCACGGGGACATTCAATTTTGTTTGGAAATGAAAACCGGTTTATCATCAGAACCCAACATCAGGCCGACGTCAATGTCCAATGTCCAACCTAAAATCAACCTAAAATCAACCAAATATCAACGTCTAATCATGCTACAGCTTGACGTTGTGTGGACATCACCACTATGACGTCTGTCAGACGTTGGATTTTGGTCACTTTCCAACACAACCTAAAATTAACCAAGTATTAACGTAATTTGACGTCATTATTGGATGTCAAAATAACCTTGTCGTTAGACGCTGGCTAGACATTGACTTTTGGTCAGCTGACGTCATGATCTAAATCTAACCTAATATTAATGTCTGATGATGTTGTGTGCCTGCTGGGGGAACACTCCACTTTTTTCTGATGATACCCTCATTTTACATCCGCCCTATGTTTAACAGTTGAATTCTACCATTTTTAATCCATTCAGCCAATCTGAGTCTGGCGGGAGCCCTTTTAGCTTAGCTTAGCATAAACAATTGAATCAGATTAGACCATTAGCATCAAAAAAGACTTTCGATAATTTTCCTATTTAAAGTTTGACTCCTGTGTAGATACATAGTGTACTAAGACCAACACAAAATGAATTGTTGCTTTTTCTAGGCTGACATGGAACTACTGTGTACTCTCATTCTGGCATTATAATCAAGGACTTTTTTGGCTGTACCATGATGCAGGAGACATAATGATATTACGCCATGCGGTTTTCAGGTTCTGCATAATTTCATTGCATCTTCTCCAGTCATGGTACAGCAACAAAGCTCCTCGATTATTATTCATTCATTTTCTTTTCGGCCCTTTATTAATCTAGGGTCGCCACAGCGGAATGAACCGACAACTTATCCAGCACATGGCCTTCCAGCTGCAAACCATCTCTGGGAAGCATTCACACACACTCATTCACACTCATACACTACAGACAATTTAGCTTATCCAATTCACCTGTACCACATGTGTTTGGACTGTGAGGGAAACCGGAGCACCCGGAGGAAACCCACACCAACACGGGGAGAACATGCCAACTCCACACAGAAACACCAACTAACCCAGCTGAGGCTTGAAGCAGCGACCTTCTTGCTGTGAGACGACAGCACTACCTACTGCGCCACTGCATCGCCCTCGATTATTATTATCATTAACAACAATTTAACATATCGTATCAATGCATTCTCACCCCAACCCTTTAAGAAAAACCCGAACTAAAGCCGGTTTAACCGTTTAAAGCACAGTGGAGCGTTGATCTTCATAGAGCGTCTTGCCATAAGAACGTGCAGTGTGGCCAATAGCTACGGAAACATCTGAACAAATGCTCCAAAAGTCACAATAGAAGATTTGGTTGTCTGGTCTGATGTCTTTCAAGTTCTGTGAACAGTATGAGAGCATCACAGTCCTCCAGGAATAGATCTCAATCCAGTAGTGCACTTCTTGGATGAGCTGGACTGAGAGATTTGTATTATGGATGTGTCGCCGACAAATCTGCAGGAACTGCATGATACTTTTATATCAACATGGACCAAAATCTCTGAGGAATGCTTCTAGCTGCTTGTTGAATCTCTGCCATGAAGAATAAGGCACGTACGCTAGTCAGCAGTGCTATATACAGCTTTATATTTCATATTAGCCAAACCCTGCACATAATCATAATGTCATTGTGGTACTGTAACGTAATGTAATCATAACCTCCTAAATTCCACACAGTTTGTGTGTTACTTGAGTTACGTTAAGAATGAAAACTCAATATGTGCTTGTCGTTCCGTGGTTCTTTGAATTAATTACAACAGCATAATTACATGTGTATATTTAACCAGGCTGAAACTGATACAGCAGCGTTTGACTTCATGTGGAATGGAGGCAATGGTAAACGTGGTCATGTGACAATGAAAAATGGGCACAGGTGATGTACAGTAGTATCGCGTGTCGCCTATTTCCATTGTTGAGCTGCTGAGTCGATTGTTAGTCATAAGAGACTCAAAAGCAATGTGTAACGTGTCACACACACACACACACTCAATAAATAAATGAACACAGGCTTTTATTCACCCTCATGTTGTTCCAGATCTGTATATGCAAGAGTGACACATATTTTGTGTAGGTCTATTTATTTTACATTATTTTCCAGTGGTATTGTTAATGTTCATGTTTCCCAACTCTGTTCCTGGAGGCACACCAGCAATACATATTTTGAATGTCTCCCTTCTCTTACCTTCTGGAGCCTCTTCCTATGTTCTGATGAGTTGATCCAGGTGTGTTTGAATAGGGAGAGGTTGAAAAGGTGTACTGTTGGTGTTCCTTCAGGAACTGTGTTGGGAAATACTGCATTATAGAAACACTCCACTGTTTTTTTTTGGAAATAGGAGACTTGTGAAACTCATTTTACAACTCACCAAGAGTTAAACAGATGAGTTTTACTGATTTAAATCCACTCAGCTGATCGATCTGGACGGAGCACTTTTAAATTAGCTTAGCATAGTTCATAGAATCGGATTAGACCGTTAGCATCTCGCTCAAAAACGATAGAAGAGTTTTGATAATTTTACTATTTATTTGAAGCCTGACATTTCTGTAATAACATAAACAAAAACACATAAAAACATGTCAAAAATGCTAATCGATTTGATGTCAAAACCGTGACGTCTATTAGACATCCACACACCGACGCCATTTTGCCCACTAAAATAACGACACAAAAAGTATTATTAGAAAAGTTTTATTCATCAGAAAGCTTCAGCTCCAAAATTTATATTTACACTGGATTTTTTTTAAAATCTCTACAATGTACAAATGACATCAGAAATCGTCAAAAACTGTCCTGTAACCGATTTTTGACATATTTTTTACGCACATGGTAGATTTCAATGATGTCGTTTTTGACATCAAGGTAGTCAATTCACATCAAGTCGATTTGCATTTTTATGTGTTTTTTGGCATAAGGTCTTTTAGCTTAGCTTAGCATAGTTCATTGAATCGGATTAGACCATTAGCATTGAGTTCAAAAATGACCAAAGACCTTTGATAATTTTCTTATTAATTAATTCATTCATTTTCCTTCGGCTTAGTCGATTTGTCGATATGTGTTTACCCCACTGGGTAGGCACCTTATGTGCCAGAGCACTTTTAGCTTAGCTTAGCATAGTTCATTGAATCGGATTAGATCATTAGCATTGAGCTCAAAAATGACCAAAGACCTTTGATAGTTTCCCTATTTATTTAAAGGAACATAAAAAAAAAAAAAATCACATCTAAAAACATGTCTAATTGATTTGATGTCAAAACCTTGATGTCCATGCAGGGCCGTAGTGAACATTATAAAAGTGGGGGGAAGCTGTATGAAATCCAAAAGTTTACATTCTTAATCACCTGTTTCTAAATGGTCTGGTCTGGACATATCCCCCCTCCCCGCTACGCCCCTGCGTCCATTAGACATCCACACACTGACACCATTTTGAACACCAAGATAGTGACGCAAAAAGTATAACTATACTGTATAAGAAACGTTTTATTCATCAGAAATCCACAATTTACGCCAAAATTTATATTTACGCTGGATATTTTTTTATATCATTTTGACATTGTAGGGATAAAAAATATCAAAAATCGATAACAAAACTGTCCTGTAATCGATTTTTGACACATTTTTTGATGCCAATGTTCAATTCAATTCAATTCAATTCAATTCAATTCAATTCAATCATAGTTCAATGAATCGGATTAGACCGTTAGCATCTCACTTAAAAATGACCAAAAACGTATGTTAATTTTCCTATTTATTTAAAGGAACATTTAAGAAAAAAAGAAATCACATAAAAAACATGTAAACAAATGTCAATAGATTTGATGCCAAAACCTTGACGTCTATTAGACATCCACACACTGACGCCATTTAGACCACCAAAACAACAACACAATAAAGTATAACATAAGAAATGCTTTTTTTTAATCAAAAAGCTTCAATTCCAAAATTCATATTTACACTGGATGTTTTTTATCCCTACAATGAATGTCAGAACAATATCAAATTGACATTAGCATTAGCTTCAAAAAGCACATGAAAAATCCAGCCTGATCTCACGAGGAAACGCAAGTATTTGACGTCTTGTCAGTTTAGTGGCTAATTCCTACGAAGTTCAGTCGTATGAAAATGTACGATTTTAAAAAGGAGGTGTGGCACCCAACCCCGCCCCTAACCCCAACCGTCATTGGGTGATGAGAAAATCGTACTAATTTGTAAAAATTAGTTCATACAAATTAGCCACTAAATCAAACAGTTATGAATTGCCGTGAGATTGCGTGGGAAAAATCACTAACATGACTGTCCTGTAATCTATTTTTGACATGTTTTTTGATACCAATGTTAGATGTCAAATTGATGTTGTTTTGACATAAAGGTTGTCAATTCACATCAAATCGATTTGCATTCATTACTTTTTAATGTGTAGGCTACGCTTGTTCGAAGGCTCTAAAATGTTGCCTTCAGAGGTGGGAACTATAGGGCTGCATGATATTGGAAAAATATGACTATGCGATGTTTTGTTTTTCAGCGATATATGTATATGCATACAGTTGAGGTCAGAATTATTCGCCCCCTTTGATTTTTCTTTCTTTTTTAAATATTTCCCAAATGATGTTTAACAGAGCAAGGAAATGTTCACAGTATGTCTGATAATATTTTTTCTTCTAGAGAAAGTCTTATTTGTTTTATTTCGGCTAGAATAAAAGCAGTTTTTAATTTTTTAAAAGCCATTTTAAGGTCAATATTATTAGCCCCTTTAAGCTATATTTTTTTCTCGATAGTCTACAGAACAAACCATCATTATACAATAACTTGCCTAATTCCCCTAACCTGCCTAGTTACCCTAATTACCCTAGTGAAGCCTTTAAATGTCACTTTAAGCTGTATAGAAGTGTCTTGAAGAATATCTAGTCAAATATTATTTACTGTCATCATGACAAAGAGAAAATAAATCAGTTATTAGAGATGAGTTATTAAACTATTATGATTAGAAATGTGTTGAAGAAATCTGCTCTCTGATAAACAGAAATTGGGGAAAATAAACAGGGGGGCGAATAATTCTGACTTCAACTGTAAATATATATATTGTGATATGAATACAATTTCACCAGATGACTTGAATAGCTCTATTTGGAAAAACAAATCTTGAATATAGACTGATTGGGGTGAATTTGTAAGGATGTGAATTAACAAAAATTAAAATAAACAAATCGCTAGCAAGAACAATTACAACAGAGCAAAGAAAAGAGTCAGATAAACAGTGCTTCATGCTGCCCAGAGAGTCGAACAGTAATCAGGTACAGTAATCGAATAAGGGAATGTAAAAATAACACTGTAAAGTCTTCATTGTATTAATAATTCAGTAAAACTAGTCTGTTACAAATGTTACATGCTTTAAATTCTCTTGAAATGCCTTTAAAGCACATATGAATGAGAGTTTGACTCTGGTATTGTTATACTGACACCACAAAATAATAATAATAACACATTTTATTTGTATAGCACTTTTCCTACATGCATGCAACTCAAAGCGCTTCACAACCAACAAACAAGCATTAAAATCAACAAATAAGATGTATAGACAAATAAAGCTAAATAAACAACAAATATATACTCGGATAGAAGCATACATGTACACGCATGTGGGGGATTCTCTCACTTCTTTTGGAAGACAATTCCAAATTTTTGGAGCAAAGTGACTAAAAGAGTTGCCGCCAGATCGCATCAGATTAACAGAGTGAAATTCTAAGAGTCCAGCACTAGAAGAGGGTAGCAAACGGTTTGGATTATATTTCAACAAGCAATCAGAAATGTAAGACACAAAACTCATGTATCCTCAATTGTTGTGCTGGTCGACTATAATCCCTCAACAGTGCAGATCTGCAAAGTGACTATTGCAGACACACACACACACACACATTGCGATTGAAGCGGTACAGTATGTTGTGCAGCTCTAGTGGGAAGACATCAAGACACATCCAAATCCAGATTCTGCTTCCTCCTTGTCTCAGGAGTTACTTTCTTTTGATCGGATCTCGAAGGCAGCATAGATGTGTTCTTCGCAATATCCAATAATACTGTGCTTTATTTCTGACAGTTGAGCTCAAAAATAAACAGGGCCACCATTTTGTGTCTAAATTTACCCTTTTGACCAATGTTTTCCACTTTTGATGGCATGCAAATATTCCCTTAGCTATCACCAGTGCTGTGTTTGTTTTGTTGTACATGGTTTAAAATCATTATGCTTCATCTCAAAAGTCTGTCTGAAATCAGTTTTATGAGGTGTCATGAGGCTTATAGGGCAGCGAGACATCAATTCAGCTGCTTAAGCTTTCAGACGCAGCTGTATAATCTCATTGTTTGAAAAGAAAAGTTGCATCAGCATTCTACTAAACATCCCCACAGAGGTTATTATTAGCCATAGAGGTTTGGGATAGCATGAGAGTGAGTAATCAGAGACAGAAGTTGTACTCCACCGCCTTTGTGTCTGGATGCAGTAGTTTTTAATACTGTGGAAGGAAAGACTACAGGGCTGGCGGGTCACTAGATTAGGTTTCCTTTTATAAGTCAGCATGACCGGCATCTTCCTTTTGACATGGACTTCAATTGACAGCAGCATTTGTCTCTGGTAAACAACTATAAATGTTGTTCTGGAGTGATTTATCGTACCTGGCTGTGGTCACTGATAGCTCACAGCTGGATTTGCTGCTCAGTGTCGAAATCTCAGAGCTTTATTATGATCAGAACTAAGGCATTAGCGTCCCATAATGAATATATATATAAAAAATATTAATTGGTGGCACAGCGGCTTAGTGGTTAGCACTGCGCCTCACAGCAAGAAAGCCTCTGGTTTGAGCCCCGGCTGGGTCAGTGTGTGTTTCTGTGTGGAGTTTGCATGTTCTCCCCGTGTTGGTGTGGGTTTCCTCCGGGTGCTCCGGTTTCCCCCACAGTCCAAACACATGCGCTATAGGGGAATTGATCAACTACATTGGCCGTAGTGTATGAGTGTGTGTGTGTGTGTGTGTGTGTGTGTGTGTGTGTGTGTGTGTGTGTGTGTGTGAGAATGAGTGTGTATGGGTGTTTCCCAGTACTGGGTTGCAGCTGGAAGGGTATCCGCTGCAAAAAACATATGCTGGAATCATGGCGACCCCTGATAAATAAGGGACTAAGCAGAAGGAAAATGAATGAATGAATGAATATAAATCATAAACCTGAACTTACAAATTAGAAATGATATGGTGACAGTTTAGGGATGATTTTTATTTAATTTTTTTGTCACAGTTTGGGGTGAGAGTTAAATAAATAACCCAATAAAGGTTAAAAATAACTCAACAAAGCACCACATATTTAACCCAACTGGTCGAGTTATTAAATAAATAACCCAATAAAGGTTAAAAATTACTCAACAAACACCACATATTTAACCCAACTGGTTGAGTTATTAAATAAATAACCCAATAAAGGTTAAAAATTACTCAACAAACACCACATATTTAACCCAACTGGTCGAGTTATTAAATAAATAACCCAATAAAGGTTAAAAATTACTCAACAAACACCACATATTTAACCCAACTGGTTGAGTTATTAAATAAATAACCCAATAAAGGTTAAAAATTACTCAACAAACACCACATATTTAACCCAACTGGTTGAGTTATTAAATAAATAACCCAATAAAGGTTAAAAATTACTCAACAAACACCACATATTTAACCCAACTGGTCGAGTTATTAAATAAATAACCCAATAAAGGTTAAAAATAACTCAACAAAGCACCACATATTTAACCCAACTGGTCGAGTTATTAAATAAATAACCCAATAAAGGTTAAAAATTACTCAACAAACACCACATATTTAACCCAACTGGTCGAGTTATTAAATAAATAACCCAATAAAGGTTAAAAATTACTCAACAAAGCACCACATATTTAACCCAACTGGTCGAGTTATTAAATAAATAACCCAATAAAGGTTAAAAATTACTCAACAAACACCACATATTTAACCCAACTGGTTGAGTTATTAAATAAATAACCCAATAAAGGTTAAAAATTACTCAACAAACACCACATATTTAACCCAACTGGTCGAGTTATTAAATAAATAACCCAATAAAGGTTAAAAATTACTCAACAAACACCACATATTTAACCCAACTGGTTGAGTTATTAAATAAATAACCCAATAAAGGTTAAAAATTACTCAACAAACACCACATATTTAACCCAACTGGTTGAGTTATTAAATAAATAACCCAATAAAGGTTAAAAATTACTCAACAAACACCACATATTTAACCCAACTGGTCGAGTTATTAAATAAATAACCCAATAAAGGTTAAAAATAACTCAACAAAGCACCACATATTTAACCCAACTGGTCGAGTTATTAAATAAATAACCCAATAAAGGTTAAAAATTACTCAACAAACACCACATATTTAACCCAACTGGTCGAGTTATTAAATAAATAACCCAATAAAGGTTAAAATAACCCAACAAAGCACCACATATTTAACCCAACTGGTTGAGTTATTAAATAAATAACCCAATAAAGGTTAAAAATAACTCAACAAACACCACATATTTAACCCAACTGGTCGAGTTATTAAATAAATAACCCAATAAAGGTTAAAAATTACTCAACAAACACCACATATTTAACCCAACTGGTTGAGTTATTAAATAAATAACCCAATAAAGGTTAAAAATAACTCAACAAACACCACATATTTAACCCAACTGGTCGAGTTATTAAATAAATAACCCAATAAAGGTTAAAAATTACTCAACAAAGCACCACATATTTAACCCAACTGGTCGAGTTATTAAATAAATAACCCAATAAAGGTTAAAAATTACTCAACAAAGCACCACATATTTAACCCAACTGGTCGAGTTATTAAATAAATAACCCAATAAAGGTTAAAAATTACTCAACAAACACCACATATTTAACCCAACTGGTTGAGTTATTAAATAAATAACCCAATAAAGGTTAAAATAACCCAACAAAGCACCACATATTTAACCCAACTGGTTGAGTTATTAAATAAATAACCCAATAAAGGTTAAAAATTACTCAACAAAGCACCAAATATTTAACCCAACTGGTTGAGTTATTAAATAAATAACCCAATAAAGGTTAAAAATAACCCAACAAAGCACCAAATATTTAACCCAACTGGTCGAGTTATTAAATAAATAACCCAATAAAGGTTAAAAATTACTCAACAAACACCACATATTTAACCCAACTGGTCGAGTTATTAAATAAATAACCCAATAAAGGTTAAAATAACCCAACAAAGCACCACATATTTAACCCAACTGGTCGAGTTATTAAATAAATAACCCAATAAAGGTTAAAAATTACTCAACAAACACCACATATTTAACCCAACTGGTTGAGTTATTAAATAAATAACCCAATAAAGGTTAAAAATAACCCAACAAAGCACCAAATGTTTAATCCAACTGGTCGAGTTATTAAATAAATAACCCAATAAAGGTTAAAAATTACTCAACAAACACCACATATTTAACCCAACTGGTTGAGTTATTAAATAAATAACCCAATAAAGGTTAAAAGTTACTCAACAAACACCACATATTTAACCCAACTGGTTGAGTTATTAAATAAATAACCCAATAAAGGTTAAAAATTACTCAACAAACACCACATATTTAACCCAACTGGTCGAGTTATTAAATAAATAACCCAATAAAGGTTAAAAATTACTCAACAAACACCACATATTTAACCCAACTGGTTGAGTTATTAAATAAATAACCCAATAAAGGTTAAAAATAACCCAACAAAGCACCAAATGTTTAACCCAACTGGTCGAGTTATTAAATAAATAACCCAATAAAGGTTAAAAATAACTCAACAAAGCACCAAATATTTAACCCAACTGGTCGAGTTATTAAATAAATAACCCAATAAAGGTTAAAAATAACTCAACAAAGCACCAAATATTTAACCCAACTGGTCGAGTTATTAAATAAATAACCCAATAAAGGTTAAAAATAACCCAACAAAGCACCAAATGTTTAACCCAACTGGTTGAGTTATTAAATAAATAACCCAATAAAGGTTAAAAATTACTCAACAAACACCACATATTTAACCCAACTGGTTGAGTTATTAAATAAATAACCCAATAAAGGTTAAAAATAACCCAACAAAGCACCAAATATTTAACCCAACTGGTCGAGTTATTAAATAAATAACCCAATAAAGGTTAAAAATAACCCAACAAAGCACCACATATTTAACCCAACTGGTTAAGTTATTAAATAAATAACCCAATAAAGGTTAAAAATAACCCAGCAAAGCAACAAATGTTTAATCCAACTGGTTGAGTTATTAAATAAATAACCCAATAAAGGTTAAAAATAACCCAACAAAGCACCACATATTTAACCCAACTGGTCGAGTTATTAAATAAATAACCCAATAAAGGTTAAAAATTACTCAACAAACACCACATATTTAACCCAACTGGTTGAGTTATTAAATAAATAACCCAATAAAGGTTAAAAATTACTCAACAAACACCACATATTTAACCCAACTGGTCGAGTTATTAAATAAATAACCCAATAAAGGTTAAAAATTACTCAACAAAGCACCACATATTTAACCCAACTGGTCGAGTTATTAAATAAATAACCCAATAAAGGTTAAAAATTACTCAACAAACACCACATATTTAACCCAACTGGTTGAGTTATTAAATAAATAACCCAATAAAGGTTAAAATAACCCAACAAAGCACCACATATTTAACCCAACTGCTTGAGTTATTAAATAAATAACCCAATAAAGGTTAAAAATAACTCAACAAAGCACCACATATTTAACCCAACTGGTCGAGTTATTAAATAAATAACCCAATAAAGGTTAAAAATAACTCAACAAAGCACCACATATTTAACCCAACTGGTCGAGTTATTAAATAAATAACCCAATAAAGGTTAAAAATTACTCAACAAACACCACATATTTAACCCAACTGGTTGAGTTATTAAATAAATAACCCAATAAAGGTTAAAACAACCCAACAAAGCACCACATATTTAACCCAACTGGTTGAGTTATTAAATAAATAACCCAATAAAGGTTAAAAATTACTCAACAAAGCACCAAATATTTAACCCAACTGGTTGAGTTATTAAATAAATAACCCAATAAAGGTTAAAAATAACCCAACAAAGCACCAAATATTTAACCCAACTGGTCGAGTTATTAAATAAATAACCCAATAAAGGTTAAAAATTACTCAACAAACACCACATATTTAACCCAACTGGTTGAGTTATTAAATAAATAACCCAATAAAGGTTAAAATAACCCAACAAAGCACCACATATTTAACCCAACTGGTTGAGTTATTAAATAAATAACCCAATAAAGGTTAAAAATTACTCAACAAAGCACCAAATATTTAACCCAACTGGTTGAGTTATTAAATAAATAACCCAATAAAGGTTAAAAATAACCCAACAAAGCACCAAATATTTAACCCAACTGGTCGAGTTATTAAATAAATAACCCAATAAAGGTTAAAAATAACTCAACAAAGCACCACATATTTAACCCAACTGGTCGAGTTATTAAATAAATAACCCAATAAAGGTTAAAAATAACCCAACAAAGCACCAAATGTTTAACCCAACTGGTTGAGTTATTAAATAAATAACCCAATAAAGGTTAAAAATTACTCAACAAACACCACATATTTAACCCAACTGGTTGAGTTATTAAATAAATAACCCAATAAAGGTTAAAAATAACCCAACAAAGCACCAAATATTTAACCCAACTGGTCGAGTTATTAAATAAATAACCCAATAAAGGTTAAAAATAACCCAACAAAGCACCACATATTTAACCCAACTGGTTAAGTTATTAAATAAATAACCCAATAAAGGTTAAAAATAACCCAGCAAAGCAACAAATGTTTAATCCAACTGGTTGAGTTATTAAATAAATAACCCAATAAAGGTTAAAAATTACCCAACAAAGCACCAAATATTTAACCCAACTGGTCGAGTTATTAAATAAATAACCCAATAAAGGTTAAAAATAACCCAACAAAGCACCACATATTTAACCCAACTGGTCGAGTTATTAAATAAATAACCCAATAAAGGTTAAAAATAACCCAACAAAGCACCAAATGTTTAATCCAACTGGTCGAGTTATTAAATAAATAACCCAATAAAGGTTAAAAATAACTCAACAAAGCACCAAATATTTAACCCAACTGGTCGAGTTATTAAATAAATAACCCAATAAAGGTTAAAAATAACCCAACAAAGCACCAAGTATTTAACCCAACTGGTTGAGTTATTAAATAAATAACCCAATAAAGGTTAAAAATAACCCAACAAAGCACCAAATATTTAATCCAACTGGTTGAGTTATTAAATAAATAACCCAACAAAGGTTAAAATAACCCAACAAAGCACCAAATATTTAACCCAACTGGTTGAGTTATTAAATAAATAACCCAATAAAGGTTAAAAATAACCCAACAAAGCACCAAACATTTTTAACTCAACCATTGGGTTAAATAAATATCTCAACGTTTTTTAGAGTGTGTGTATATATAAATATATATATATATTGCTAATTTAAATATGTTGCATACATCACATATTTTATATGTAAAATAAAAAAATATGAACATGTTTGTGATATATTTAATTTGTATATATATACATATATCTTGCCATATATCTGATTTCTATATGTGATTTGACTTAAAAAAACAAATGAAAAAGAAAAGAAGCCCAACATCTCAGAATTGACAGGTACATGAAGAAACAGTGTTTGTGCCAGCAGTGAGCCTAGGATATTATAGATGTGAGTTATTAAGAATGAAATGCTGTGGGATGTGACAGACAGGCCAACAGGTGTAGCGTTTGCTGACAGCCATCAGAAATACCTGCGATTGGCCACACTTGAGGGAATGTGAGCGAGTGTAATGTGTGAAAGGCCTTCAGACAGTAACACAAGTGCAACATGACCGAGGTATGACAGTGGCCCAGATATAGTTATGATGACAAAAGGGATTGTAATTGGATTCTCTGTTGGTGAGTGCGGTTGCTTTTATAGAGGGCTGTGTCTGAGTATTTAATTTCAGCTGGTGTCAAAGCTCAAATAATGTCACTTTAAATGTGAATTGTGGTCCATTTAATTGTTCTCTGTTTACTTTTGAGAGCTGACTTGCACTGAAGATTGAATGTAGACGCGTACCGACACCTAGTGGTAGTGTATGGAAATGCGACTGTTTACATTTCAACAGTTCATTTTGCAACGGGGGTTATTATTGGTTAACGGGGTTAATTAAATATGATGACAGACATTCAAAACTTAATTTTAATATTTCAATAGAAGCTTTAAATGTTTTTATTATTATAATATAACCTTTGATTTACCAGTAGGACACAGTGAGATTAAAAATCTCTTTTACATCACATCTCAACAATCTCTCTCTGTTAATCACATGGGTCTAACAGACAACAAGCAAAAACAATTAACAATCACACACACTGACAAACTATTCATCTACAAGCCTGTGTTTCAATTTCGAAATCATGTATACTCTTTTAAAAGCATTTAGTGAAATCAATTCTTTAAACTGCAACTTTGTTTGTTCATTCATTCATTCATTTTCTTGTCGGCTTTGTCCCTTGCGGGGTCGCCACAGCGGAATGAACCGCCAACTTATCCAGCACGATTTTACGCAGCGGATGCCCTTCCAGCCACAACCCATCTCTGGGAACTTCCACACACACATTCACACTCATACACTATGGACAATTTAGCTTACCCAATTCACCTGTACTGCATGTCTTTGGACTGTGGGGGAAACCGGAGCACCCGGAGGAAACCCACGCAAACCCAGGGAGAACATGCAAACTCCACACAGAAACGCCAACTGAACCAGCCCAGCCGAGGTTCGAACCTGCGACCCAGCGACGTTCTTGCTGTGAGGCAACAGCACTACCTACTGCGCCACTGCGTTGCCTGTTTGTTCATTCATTCATTCATTTTCGGTTTAGTCTTTTTATTAACCAGGGGTCGCCACAGCAGAATCAACCGCCAACTTATCCAGCACCTATTTTACGCAGCGGATGCCCTTCCAGCCACAACCAAACACTGGGAAACACCCACACACGCTCATTCACACACACATACACTACACTCTCAGAAATAAAGGTACGCGAGCTGTCACTGTAGTGGTACCTTTTCAAAAGGTACAAATTTGTACCTAAAAGGTCCATATTAACACCTCAAGGGTACATATTGGTACCTGAAAAGTACAAAAGTGTTCCTTTTAAAATTTGCAGGTACTAACCCTGCTGAAAAATCCAGCTTAAACCAGCCTAAGCTGCTTGGCTGGTTTTAGCTGGTCGACCAGCCTGGTTTTAGAGGGGTTTTGGCCATTTCCAGCCTGGTCTAAGCTGGTCAGGCTGGGAGTTGACCAGCTAAAACCAGCTTGACCAGCCAAAACCAGCTATGTTCAGCTTAAACCAGACTGGTCAAGCTGGTTTTAGCTGGTTTAAGCTGGTCATTTTCCAGCCTGACCAGCTAAGACCAGCCTGGAAATGGCCAAAACCCCTCTAAAACCAGGCTGGTCGACCAGCTTAAACCAGCCAACCAGCTTAGGCTGGTTTACGCTGTTTTTTTCAGCAGGGAAATGACAATGTATATGCATGTGATGATTTTGTCAGGTACGATGCGATCCTGAATTAACATCTATGTTGATCCTGGAACATCATTTTTGCTCAAAAATGTAATCCACACCTATTCTCTACCCCTAAACCCAACCATAACTGTGGATTATTCCCAAAAACAGAGGGCAATAATAGTTGGATAACAATCATGTAGAAGTATATAAACCTAACCGTAAGTCTAAAATTAACATAAACTATAAACATATCTCTTAATTCTGATTGGCTGATTGGAATGTTGTTCCAGGTTCAACATAGATGTAAATCCAGGAACATGTCCTACTTGGTGAAATCAGGTTGTCGCTATGTATACGGTGTCATACACTAATACTGGCACACTTGTTGAATATAGGAGTAGAAGGCAGTGAAGAAAATGTCTATTTGAAGAAGTTAGATGCCAAATCCTCTAAGTAACATCTGACATTTTCTTCTGAAATGATCGTTCCCTGCCTAAGATGGTTGGCTGGTTGTAGCTGGTCAACCAGCCTGGTTTTAGAGGGGTTTTGGCCATTTCCAGACTGGCTTCCAGCCATTTCCAGCCTGGTCTTAGCTGGTCAGGCTGGAAAATCACCAGCTTAAACCAACTAAAACCAGCTGGTTTTAGCTGGTCAACTCCCAGCCTGACCAGCTAAGATCAGCCTGGAAATGGCTGAAAACCCCTCTAAAACCAGGCTGGTCGACCAGCTAAAACCAGCCAACCAGCTTAGGCTGGTTTAAGCTGGTTTATTCAGCAGGGAATATATACTTTTGAGGTACCAATATGGACCCTTCAAGTACAAATGTGTACACCTTTTGAAAAGGTACCACCCCAGTGACAGCTCTCGTACCTTTATTTCTGAGAGTGTACAGCCAATTTAGCCTACTTAATTCCCCTATGTGTCTCCCTGCAACACGGGGAGAATTTGCGAACTCCACACAGACACGCCAACTGACCCAGCCGAGACTCGAACCAGCAACCTTCTTGTTGTGAGGTGACAGTGCTACCCACTGCACCACCCCCTGTTTGTGGATTACTCCATGTAAAAGGTGCTGCATACTGTATTTAAAAGCCTCTTTTCCCCCATCTCAGTCCACACTTTAGGAACAGCCAGTGAATAAATATCCTGAGAGCGAAGGCCATAGCTGAGGACAGGTTCTTTACTAATGTAATTCTGGAGATATGATGGGAGTAAACCCAATATAGATTTGTAAACAGAGATATGCCAATGCTTGAGCCTACCAATGGACAAAGCAGACCAACCTACCCTTGTATACAACACACAATGATGAGTAGGGATTTAAAATTAGTTATAAATCAAAGTGCACCATGGTAAACAGCTTGTATGCAATGCATGCAGACTAGATAACATCCCTGTAGTACAATATCGACATAAATGTTTTAGCATCAAAAGAAAGGCGATGTAAAGAAAAAAAAATGTAAATATGGCACGACAATATGACGTCTTATATGAGAACGGTCAGAATGACCTCTGGTAATACTAGTAGTTACAGAATTCTGGAAGCTCCAATGTTAAAAGCATTGGATGCAGTATGAGCTTGCATGTTCACTCGCTCTGCAGCCTGACAGTATTTGAGAAACTTGTGCATTCACAGCGTCACGCATTCCGACTCGTTTACAGCATGTGGCAATAATTCACCTCATTCATTCATTTTCTTTTCAGCTCAGGCCCTTTATTATTCGCCACAGCAGAATGAACCGCCAACTTATCCAGCATATTTTCCAGCTGCAGCCCATCACTGGGAAACACCCATACACTCTCATTCACCTGACCACATGTGTTTGGACTGTGGGGGAAAGCGGAGCACCCGGAGGAAACCCATGACAACACTGGGAGAACATGCAAACTCCACATGGAATCGCCAACTGACCCAGCCGAGGCTTGAACCAGCGACCTTCATGCTGTGAGGCGTTTACATTGACTTTGTATACAACTGACATCCGTGAATGCCTAATTAAACATTTGATGTGAACCCAGAACATCCAAGTATCTGGCTGCAAACATTCAGCCTCAGACCAGCCTGATCTCACGAGGAAACACAAGTATTTTACGTTTTGGCTAATTCGTACGAGTTCAGTCAACGCTATCTCACGGCCAATTCGTAACTCTTTGATTAGTGGGTAATTCGTATGAATTCGCACAATCTAATTCGTACAAATTAGTACGATTTGCCCATCACCCAATGACGGTTGGGGTTAGGGGTGGGGTTGGGTGCCACGCCTCCTTATTAAAATCGTACTTTTTCGTACAACTGA
This sequence comes from Danio kyathit, assembly GCA_903798195.1. Lineage (NCBI taxonomy): Eukaryota > Metazoa > Chordata > Actinopteri > Cypriniformes > Danionidae > Danio > Danio kyathit. The sequence goes on along the minus strand of LR812540.1, from coordinate 51,043,608 downwards.
ACCCGTACGAATTCGTACGAATTATCCACTTATCTGACAAAACGTAAAATACGTTTCCTCGTGAGATCAGGCTGGTTCAGTCGTAGGAAAATGTACGATTTTAAAAAGGAGGCGTGGCACCCAACCCCACCCGTCATTGGGTGATGAGCAAATCGTACTAAATTGTACGAATTAGATCACAGGTGTCAAACTCAGTTCCTGGAGGGCCGCAGCTCTGCACAGTTTAGTTCCAACCCTAATTAATCACACCTGATCAAACTAATTGAGTCCTTCAGGCTTGTTTGAAACCTGCAGGTAAGTGTGTTGATGCAGGGCTGGAACTAAACTGTGCAGGGCTGCGGCTCTCCAGGATCTGAGTTTGACACCCCTGAATTAGTTCATACGAATTAGCCACTAAATCAAAAAGTTACGAATTGGCGTGAGATTGCGTTGACTCAGACACATGCACCGAATAGAGCTATAAGGTTAGATAGAGTTAGGGGCAGGGTTATGTGTACGCATTAAAAAGTCTCAGCATGCATGTGCAATCGGTCTGCAGACTCTCTCAGAACATCAGAGGAAAGGAGGGAGGAAAGTAACCGGAGCACAGATAATTTGACAATCTCAAACCTTAATGACTCTAACTAATATTTAGATTATCGTTGTATTTGTTTGACAGGGAAAGCAAACAGAAAATACACAAACATACATATATTTTTATTATTACAATATTATAAAACTTAGATAACGTTCTCTCAAGGAAGAAAAAAGGCAGAGGCCTTCTGATATTGGTCTAAATATTCATAACCGCACTAAATGTCTTCTCTTTTAGCACATTATTGGTTTAATCTCACTGGAGCGTGAGCATCAGCTTGTTTTTGCGCGATCTGAAAGCGACGCTCGCACCTCTCAGCCCCAATCACATCACCCCTCAAAACAGCGAAGGTCAGGCTGCAAATTAAATCCAATCCCCATGTTCATCGCGCAGACCTTATCGAGGCCTGTTACATAACACCAGCTTTTTTGTGTGTCCATCGGCGAGGAGCTTCATTATCAGGCGAGCAGGTGTTGATTATCCCCTGTAAAATGAGTCTTAACAGTCCGTACAGTGCGGAGGCATCTGCCAGCGCGGTGACATTACAGGACCGTAGCGCTGGCATATGCTCTCATCTGTCGTGCGGCGCTGCCTTCTGCTGAGCAAACACCCCAACTCGTTGTCAACAATTAGAAGTTTGGTTTGATGTAGAGGAATGTTTTGGGTAGTTAAACTTTATTGACAGCATTTGGGGAATACAGTCTATATATTTAGAAGATATACTCCCACTGAACCAATGTTTGACGGTCTCACCCAGTGGTTGAACTAGGTATTGCACCCCTGGTTTAAAACACACGCAAGCGCAGACTGCCAGATTGACGACATCAAAAGGAGTGCGTCTGACTATCGAGCCTAAAGGCTGATTTAAGTCGTGTTCTAAATAAAAGCAATGGCTTTATTCAGTGTTCAATGCTAATAATGTGAGTTTGACATGACATTTATTGCCATCCTACTGAAAGCAGCAGCAGAGAGCTCAGCTCAGATCTGGAGAATCAAATAAAGCATCTGAAACTGAACTCTAGAACTGAGACTCAACACATATCAGTGATTCAGCATCTACATTTAATCATGTTACAGAGCTTCAATGTGTGTTCATTAGATTATAAAGCTCACCATTGTGCTGGAGTGCAGTGACTGCACTGTTCTGTGCTTCTGATTGGCTGCGTTTACATTTCTGTCGTGTTTCGTCTGGTGCAAACAGCCAAACTGCTCATCACTGCGTATCTCATCATGTAGCGTGTTGTTAGGACACGGGGTTACAATGTGACCTGCTCACCTAATGTTTACGTTAATATTTATATTATCTGCTAATTAATAACCTCATGTGGAACTCTGAATCTGCGTCTCATTTCAGAGTCTGCTACTGTCCACAAGAGGTCGCATTTCGGTCACAGATGCACGCTCTGAGAGCCTTCCAGACTGACTGAATGAAATACGCTGTTTTCCACCATCTGGCAACCCGGGCTGCTGAAATATAATTGGCTAAACTGGCATTGGGCGGGTTAAAGAGACCAAAACAAAGACAGACACTCCGGCACGCAACACACATGTTCACAGCAGAATATCTGACTTCAGCATTGCTTTACAGATAAACAAGAAGCTGGAAATATCACGATATATTACCATATCGATATTTAATAAGGATGCAAATGTATTCACTGATGGCAAAGGTGATTAAAATACTCTGGTGAGCCGGTGTTATTAGCTTCAGAGGTTGTTGACTAATCAGAATCAAGTATTCTAGTAAGTGGTGTAAAAAAATACAAATAAAATAACTACTGATTACTGATTAAAAGGGGGGCGTCACGGTGGCGCAGTGGGTAGCACAATGTTGGCAGTTCTGTGTGGAGTTTGCATGTTCTCCCCGCATTCGCGTGGGTTTCCTTCAGGTGCTCCTGTTTCCCCCACAGTCCAAACACATAGTCCATAGTGTATGTGTGTGAATGAGTGTGTATGGATGTTTCCCACTGATGGGTTGCAGCTGGAAGGGCATCCATTGTGTAAAACATATGCTGGAGTAGTTGGCGGTTCATTCCACTGTGGCGACTCCTGATTAATAAAGGGACTAAGCTGAAAAGAAAATGAATGAATGAATTACCAAGGTTTTGTCTGAGAGAGTCGAAAGAGAATCACATATGAGATCAAATATAACTGATTCTCTGTATTAGTCGGTCTTGTATTTCTTTATTTATTGGATTATTTTTTGTTCATGAAGTTGCTTATATCCATCTAGTTGCTTAGCGAGTGTATATTTCACCGGTGTGCAGTGATATTCTGTTACCAGCCGGTCCTGATAATGAGATCGACCTTTGCTTCAGACACATTGTTATTTTGTATAATGGCAATATGTGGCAAGATTCTACTAATTACAAGTCTCAAAGATAAAACAGAAACCAGCTAAATAAATAACCTGCATGGCCTGTAGGTTCAGTTCATCACCAAAACTCTATGTGTGAGTGTTGAGTTCCTCTGTTTCTGATATTGTTCAGGGAAAGTAGTGATCTGGAATATATATTGGCAGAAAAGTGTGCGGAATTAATCCGTTTGCTACAAGTAATTCAATATAAAGAGTCTTTGTCAGGGCAGCGGCACAGTGCAGGTGTTATTACTAATTCTTCTGCTTCAGAAAGTGAGATCTTATTTAAGCCGATTGTAAGTCAGCAAGTGAGACACCAATGGAGGTTTCTGAAATATGAAGGAGATTCCTCAGTAATTGCTTTGGAGTCTGTTTTCACAGAGGGATTAAACAAAGGTAAGTGACTTTTTATTGGACAATTCAGACTTTTTTCTTGCAGTTCAGACTTTTCAGAATTTTGAAAGACAAGAGGTGTTGTTTCTGTGCAAAGTGACATCGCCACCTACTGGTAAGAGATGCAGAATACAACAGATTAAAGGGGTCCCTGCTGAAAAAAACGGCTTAAACCAGCCTAAGCTGGTCGACCAGCCTAGTTTTAGAGGGGTTTTAGCCATTTCCAGCCTGGTCTTAACTGGTCAGGCTGGAAAATCACCAGCTTAAACCAGCTAAAACCAGCTTGACCAGCCTGGTTTAAGCTGGACATAGCTGGTTTTAGCTGGTCAACTCCCAGCCTGACCAGCTAAGACCAGGCTGGAAATGGCTGGAAACCAGCCTGGAAATGGCCAAAACCCCTCTAAAACCAGGCTGGTCGACCAGCTAAAACCAACCAACCAGCTTAGGCTGGTTTAAGCTGGAGTTTTCAGCAGTGGTGGTCCACTGCGACATCACATGTTAAACTTTAGTTGATGTGTAATGTAGCTGTGTGAACATAAACAACATCTCTGAGTGTAAGATGCTCAAATGCAAGGGGAGACGTTGGCTATAACATTTTGTAGTTAGCTTAGCAAAGCCTACAGCAAACAAAGTTTGGGGACTACATAAAAAAAAAAAAAAAAAATACATGCAGGTTAGTGAGATCACAAACGCTTCAGTTTACGCACAGCGAGAGCTAAAATGGTGTCCAAATGCTGCTATTTCCACAGAGCTTCTTCTGTTTCTGTATTTGGCTTTCCAAAGGACACGACACAAAGAGAGAAGTGCTTACAGTTTAATTTAATTATGTTACAGACAATTATAAAAAAAATAGAGCTCTAGCATTTGACAAAGGAGAACTTCCAGAATCTCTCCTCAAAGGAGCAGCTCCAAGCATAATAACAGAAGCTGTGGACTGAGAGAGGCAACCTGTAAGTGTTTTTATTTGTTTAAATTGATCCATTTCATGCATAGTTTCTAGCGTTAACAGTATGTTGTTAACATAAACAAGGATGTAAACAATGGTAAATGCTGCTTGGCACTGCTAACAATTTAGCTACAAATTCATATTTATCAGTCAAACCGCTGTAAACACACACACACTCTTCACCAGCGCTGCAGTGTCTCTCTATGAGTTCTACATCTCAAATAACAAACTCATAAAATATATGAGAATGTTTCATATTACTTACACATACCAAGGACCCAGAATTGTGAGCAGGGTTCACTTTCACGTAATAGGAGCTGCCAAATCGAACGCACTCTCGTTGTCGGCATTTCTCAATGCTAAGCAACCATCATCTGCGCTCTCTGAGAAACCACCAACAAACCCTTGCAGATTCATGTGAATGGGGGTCACTTTGACACAATAATTGTCTGTATGTGAAACCCTTTAAAAACCGAGACCATGAAAATTACAACATTCTAGAATACAAGACATCAGTAAATTCATTCTTTCATTATTTATTTGTTAGTTGGTTGATTTATTGCTTGTAGTTGTGAAAAACAGGCTATATAGAGGACAGACAATATCCCTGAAGCACCATATAGTTGTGATAGAACAAAAAGTAATCCATACACTTAATTACTTGAATCTGAAAAATGAACAGACAGGCAGACTGATCATTATTCCTGTAATATTAATGTTTGTTTGCTATTTAATAAGGCTTTTCACAATGCTACCTCAGTAAAAGACTAACTTTTAATAAGAAAGGCCTGTATAGTTACTTCATGTTCTCTGTCCTTGTTGCTGTGCTGTCGATTTATTATTATTTTTTCCTTCAGGCAACTTCAATAGGTAATGTACTCTATAAAATCACAATGAAAGTGCAGGATCAGCACACTGTTTCTACGCTTTCCTTCTGTGTGACTAATGTGTGCGCGCATTTATTTGCTGACAAATGAAAATATGATTAATTTGAAATCTCACTGTTATAATGAAATGTTTGAGAATACTATTGGAAATGTGTGTGCATGTATACACTCACTGGCCACTTTATTAGGTACGCCTGTCCAACTGCTTGTTAATGCAAATGTCTAATCAGCCAATCACATGGCAGCAGCTCAATGTATGTAGACATGATCAAGACGATCTGCTGCAGGTCAAAACGAGCATCAGAATGGGGAAGAAAGGGGATTTAAGTGACTTTAAACGTGGCATGGTTGTTGGTGCCAGACGGGCTGCTCTGAGTATTTCAGAAACTGCTGATCTACTGGGAGTTTCACGCACAACCATCTCTAGGGTTTACAGAGAATGGTCCGACAAAGAGGAAATATCCAGTGAGCGGCAGTTCTGTGGGCGCAAATGCCTTGTTGATGCCAGAGGTCAGAGGAGAATGGCCAGACTGGTTCCAGCTGATAGAAAGGCAACAGTAACTCAAATAAGCACTCGTTACAAGCGAGGTCTGCAGAAGAGCATCTCTGAACACACAACACGTCCAACCTTGAGGCGGATGGGCTACAGCAGCAGAAGACCACACCGGGTGCCACTCCTGTCAGCTAAGAACAGGAAACTGAGGCTACAATTCACACAGGCTCACCAAAACTGGACAATAGAAGATTGGAGAAACGTTGCCTGGTCTGATGAGTCTCCATTTCTGCTGCCACATTCGGATGGTCGGCTCAGAATTTGGCCTCAACAACATGAAAGCATGGATCATCCTGCCTTGTATCAGCGGTTCAGGCTGGTGGTGGTGGTGTAATGGTGTGGGGGAGATTTTCTTGGCACACTTTGGGTTCATTAGTACCAATTGAGCATGGTGTCAACGCCACAGCCTACCTGAGTATTGTTGCTGACCATGTCCATCCCTTTATGACCACAGTGTCTCCATCTTCTGATGGCTACTTCCAGCAGGATAACGAATAAGTACAGTTCAGTCTGGTTTTAGCTGGTCATCTTCCAGCCTGACCAGCTAAATCCAGTCTGGAAATGGCTGAAACTCCTGTAAAACCAGGCTGGCTGATCAGCTAAAGCGTAGGCTGGTTTAAGCTGATCGACCAGGGGTGCGTTTCCCAAAACCATTGTTAGCCAACTAAGGTCGCAAGTTCTGTCGTTACAAACATAGTTCTTTGATTTGCTGTTTCCCAAATCCATCGCTCCAACGAACATTCGCAAACTGCGTCGCAAACCTGAGCCCTTGAAACGACACCTCTGGAGCTGTAGTTAAAAGCATAGTTCCTGGCTGTGTTCTATTCCCACTTATCCCCCCTATGCCCTCGTCATTTAGAACATTCTAACATTCAAAGTTGGAATTATTAATAATAAAAAAGCATTAAGGTCATCTCTCTTAGGTGTAATTTGCTTTCAAAGTATTTTTACAGTTCAGCTTTAGCGATCTTCATGTTTACAATTGTGCTCCCTTCACAGTGCACTTTGAAAACATTGATATCATTTTGAACACAGCCTCATGGCGAAAACTATAGGTATATTTAAAAGCGGAAATTATGTTACGTCTCCAAAGCTTGTGAAAATAAAAAACATAGCATATGTTAATGCTTTTATTTTATAGTGGGTTATTTATTAAGTTTCTCTGCTGTATATGACATGGGCCTGTTGGTTAGAACTTTCTGCTGTGGTTTGCATGTGTCAAATTGTAATTTTTTAAAAATAAATAAACAATATCCTAAATAATAATCATCATCATCATCATTAATATTATTATTAAAATAAATATATTTATAATAAATCGCCTCATTATTTATTTATTTATATGATTTATATATGATATTAGAATAGTGTTCGCTTTTGTAAGTAATTTTATGTTTTAGAATAGAATATGTAATGTTCAACTTCTCAATAATATTAGTAAAGCAAACACAGGCCCTATATGTGCCATTTACTTATATTTTAAATAATATGGAAAGTGAGTGCATGTTTTTACCAAAACTAATATTGGATTTTATTTTAAATGTGTGTTTGTGTAAAACAATATAATTTGCACAAAGAAATGATGGGGTTGTTCTCTGAAGAAGTTACTCCACCCTGTTTAGAGCATCATTATGGGCGTTTTACGTTATAACTAACGTGGTTCAAGCGATGGATCTGCGACAGAGAAAATAGGGGTTTTGGGAAACACTCGTCACTACATCGTTCTTTTCCCAAATGATGCATCGCACTATGATAGTTCAGCCGCGAGTTACGTCGTTGTTTGGGAAACGCACCCCAGCTTGGTTTAAGAGGTTTTAGTTGGTCATCTTCCAGCCTGACCAGCTAAAACCAGCCTGGAAATGACCAAAACCCCTCTAAAACCAGGCTGGTCGACCAGATAAAACCAGCTTAGGGTGGATTAAGCTGTGCTTTTCAGCAGGGAAAGAGCCTGAACATAATAAAGTTAGTTTCAAAATCATTATTTAAGCCTATTTCTATTAACTTGATATGAAAAGGTATATTTTTTATGCTTTCTTTACATTTGACTGAAACAAATCCTCATGAATTGACAGGTGCCTGAAAAAAAAAAAAAAAAAAAAGTGTATAACCAGCAGCGCCTCACCTTTAAAACTTTAGCTTCCTCTAATTTGGACTCAAGGCTTTGACCAGCTGCATCAGCGTAATTCATATAGACAAAAATATTGACAGGAAGATGTTTGAATCAAGACTCAAGAGCGCATTTCACTCAGACAAACTATGAAAGGGTCATATCAATAGGAGCCCATTACAGTCTGTGATCTGCCTAAAGCTCCACGAAGCCCCTGGAATCCAGAAAATAAGTTGTCTTCAAATGCCTCTGCTTACTTTCATAAGGCGAAAGATGTATTAGGCGGACACAAAATCAATAGCCCATTGTCGGAACTCTCCCTCACCTGTTATAAATGCAGAGCGTGCCTGAAAATGGCGGTATTGATTCATGCGGCTTGTTTTCCGTTAACGTTGGACTGGCGTGTTCTGCTCATTATGTTTGCGCGAGGATCTTAATCCCAGGATTGCGTGACACTTGCATTAATTCGGGTTTGTGGTGATCTGTGGTGACAGCGAATGCTCTTGATGACTGTCTTTAGTCAATTATAGATGAACTTCACGAGACAACGCTCATCACAATTTGTAAACAAGAACAACAAAACACTAGAAATGTACTTGGATAAATCAATTGTGGTAATTCTGTATTTGCTGTATAATACAGCATATACTGTAGTATATTGTAGCCTTTTTCCAGGTGGCCATAAACCTTATAGTAATGAGTCACTTGTACAGTTTTACATTTTCTAAAGTAACTCCACATTATGTAGATGGACATTCCTGATAATTTTAGGCTGTGAGATCAAATCAACAAAATTAATCCCTATAAACACACTGTAAGTTTAAATAATATAGTAATATTAAGTTTGAAAAAAACATGCAAAGCATGTAAATCTTTTCCAGCCGCAACCCAGTACTGGGAAACACCCATACACACTCGCATTCACACACTACGGCCATTTGAGTTGATCAATTCCCCTATAGCACATGTGTTTGGACTGTGGGGGAAACCGGAGCACCCGGAGGAAACCCACACCAACACGGAGAGAACATGCAAACTCCACAGAGAAACACCAACTGACCCAGCCGAGGCTCAAAGCAGTGACCTTCTTGCTGTGAGGCGACGGTGCTAACCACTTAGTGGCCGATTTTCTATCATAAATATTGCAAACATTCATTCATTCACTCTGACCAGTTGTCATTTCTTCCAAACCTAGTTTCTTTTGCCATGTTTTTAGACTGATTCTGATAGTTATATTTATCAGACATATTCTGGAAAGAAAAATATAGTGCTCCAAACTGCCAAGTTTCTTATTTGTAGTTCTTTAGAGATTAAAAGATCAACTCAAACTCAAATCCTTAAGAGACCGCTTGAGTTCACCCAAAAACTAGAATTCGGTCATTATGTACTAATCGTCATGTAGTTCCCAACCTTTATGATTTTATTTCTTATGTTGTATATAAAATAAGATATTTTGAAGAATGCTGAAAACCTGTAACCACTGACTTCTATTGTAGAAAAAAAAAACAATGGCTAAGAAAGCCAATTGTTACAGGTTTCAACATTCTTCAAAATATCTTCTTTTGTGTTCAACAGAAGACAGAAAATCATAAAGGTTTGAAACCACTTGAGGATGAGTAAATAATGACAGAATTTTGATTTTTGGCCGACCTATCTCTTTAAACGATTACCATTTAGTGTCACAGATGTATTTAAAATAAACAACATTCATTTGACCTTTTATTTAAAATAAATAGTATATGTGTAAAACACATAAGCATACGTCTTCATACTAAGTCTTATTACATGAGTAAACCTGCAGACGTTTGAAGAATAATGTCAAGTATAAAGATTTAAAACAAAAACAAATAATCATATTATCGGTTATTATTCTAATTATCATTATGTCTGGCAAGATTTTTGGTATTTGATCTATTGTTACACAACATTTTTTTTAAATGAATATCTTCAGTAAATCATGAAAAAAAACTGTATGACTATGAATTTGTACTCGGAGAACTGCTGATATGTCAGTCACCTCACTTCCAGCAGAGGGCGCTTTTATCCCACATCACAGAGTGGACAACATCATTCCTGGTGCATGTCTAAAAATAGCCCAAATATGCTCACATATAAACACAGACTGTATTTTTAGGTTGTCACATAAGGAGGCACGTTCTGTGTCATTAAATCCTGCTATTGCTGACATTTCCGATATATGAAGTAAATCAGAAAGGAAATATTTAAAATGTTGACCTTTTCTGTGTCACAGGAAGCTATTATGTGCAAATATACAGCACATACATGGATTAATTTCAGTTATTGCCTCTTTAAAGTAAGCCTTTCATCCTCTCCGACTTTTCAGATGAGTGAAAATGCTTCTTTTTAAATCATAGGCTGATGTTCGTAACTTGTGCACCTTCTCTTTGAAGTTATAGAAGCGATATGGCTCCACAAGCTTTGCTTTGATGTTTTTAAGCAATCCAGTTCTGGATTAATTACAGTAAAGTTATTTTCTTATTTTGATAGAGTTTTCGAACAGAAAAGTGCACGTCCATCTACAAACTGGTCTCCAACATCAGACAATTCTGAATTAGTTTCCAGTTTGCAGTTCAAGAATGCATTTTTAATGAAGGAAGTCTTGAACTAGCAGAACTCTTACCCAGCATCAACTATGCAGAGTCTGCATTTAGTCTGCACTAATCCACTTTCTGCATTTTAAAGATATTTTTTTAGCTTGGGTTTTTGATGAGTAACCTCAATCTGAGATCTAGTTTCCACTTGATAGTTTACGTGTGAGTGATGATATGGATGGCTTGTCCAGGCCCGTGTTTGTGGCGCAGTCATTACAAGATCTAGATGAATGCTAGATATTATTTTAAACTCATATTTACTCATTTTTGCACCTCACTCTGCTGCCACGGTTCAATTAATAGTAAATTTGTGCAGTCTCTATATAGTATACTATATTAGTACATATAGACACAAAATGTGGTCAATATGATCACAAATTCTGTCAAAAACTCAACCCAGGCTCATCCTGAAAACGTACCCCTGTAAACATTTCCGGAGAGCGCCAAATACGTCCCAGGAGCTACGCTTTTTGCAGTTTTTGTTTTCGTGAATCCACCAGAGGCCGCTGTGTATATTTTTTCAGATCTCAAATTTCTCTCACGAGTGGCATTCATGCCTGCTGTTCTCCGTAAATCCACCAGAGGCCGCTGTAGACTGAATGACTGACTGACCAATACCAAAGTCCCTATAAGCCAAGTCATTTCACTCGGCGGCCATCTTTAAAAAAACCTCTAGGGCATTCTGTTTGAATGGGGAAACATCACATTTTATAAAACTACTTGCCAAACTTACGATTACATTTCAAATGACGAATAACCAATAAAATTAAACAAGAGCTGTCTATTTAGTTTAAATTCTAAATGTTCATATCACACAAAATCTGCAGAAACTCACGTCTGGTCCGAGCCCCTCCCCCAGAGAATTGTCAATGTGTAGCGAAGGCACTGTACCAGAAGGCGGGCTTTATTCGCCATATAGCGATTGCTGATTGGCTCCTGTACTAGAAGGCGCGGCTTCATTCGCCATATTGACAGTTACACTTTTCCCCATTCAAAAGTGTACAAGTGACACGTCTTGTGTTCTATAGTCTTTGCCAATACCCCCACTCAACCCACTTCCCTAAACCCAACCGGCAGTGTTTTCAAAAGCACCGATTGACCCGCCCACCCACTTCCCTAAACCCAACCGACAGTGTTTTCAAAAGCAGCGATTGACCCGCCCACCCCCTTCCCTAAACCCAACCCACAGTATTTTCAAAAGCAGCGATTGACCCGCCCACCCCCTTCCCTAAACCCAACCCACTGTATTTTCAAAAGCACCGATTGACCCGCCCACCCCCTTCCCTAAACCCAACCCACTGTATTTTCAAAAGCAGCGATTGACCCGCCCACCCCCTTCCCTACACCCAACCAACAGTGTTTTCAAAAGCACCGATTGACCCGCCCACCCACTTCCCTAAACCCAACCGACAGTGTTTTCAGAAGCAGCGATTGACCCGCCCACCCACTTCCCTAAACCCAACCCACAGTGTTTTCAAAAGCAGCGATTGACCCGCCCACCCCCTTCCCTAAACCCAACCCACAGTGTTTTCAAAAGCAGCGATTGACCCGCCCACCCCCTTCCCTACACCCAACCGACAGTGTTTTCAAAAGCACCGATTGACCCGCCCACCCTCTTCCCTAAACCCAACCGACAGTGTTTTCAAAAGCACCGATTGACCCGCCCACCCCCTTCCCTACACCCAACCCACATTGTTTTCAAAAGCACCGATTGACCCGCCCACCCCCTTCCCTAAACCCAACCGACAGTGTTTTCAAAAGCACCGATTGACCCGCCCACCCCCTTCCCTAAACCCAACCGACAGTGTTTTCAGAAACACCGATTGTCCCCCCCTCCCCCTTTATAAACCCAACCCACAGTGTTTTTAAAAGCACCGATTGACCCGCCCACTTCAAATGTTGACTACTGTATTTTAAATGGTGACCTGCATCCCTGACCCGATCCATATTTGGAATGTGGTTTGAGTAATTGGATCACAAAGCTCTTCCCGGAACTATTGCGGAGTTCCTCAGATCCAGCTAAACTCTGTAGGCCAAAAACATCTGAGCAAGCAAATCAAAGTTATCAGAAATACTAAACATTTACAGGTAGACGAGTTTGATCAGGGCTTGAGCTGAACTCCCTGTGACTACATTTATATCACGGTTCTTTATCATCCCTGATGATACCAGATCAAACTTGTATTGTATGCAGACCTCCAGTATTCATTGAGGATTATTCCAGCATTTGGTGTGACCTTCTTGCTGTGAGGTGACAGTGCAAACCACTGAGCCACTGTGTCACCAAACAGAGTTTTATTTAGGATATTTAGTCCTGCAAAATAGCACACTGCAGCATCTTCGAGATGGTATTTAGTCCCTAACATCATCATATTGAACTGCGACGCACCAGCTGTCACCAGTCATTACAGCACTGCAGGTATGCAGGAAAAGAAGGTCTATGGTGTCTGTAGTGGCTCCTTTGGCAGACGGCCAGGGTGTGTGTGTTTTGTACGGGGTAATATTGGGACTTTTTTCTCCCCCTTACAAATATTAGTTTTGTTGGTGTAATTTGAACACTGCTTAGCAAAATCCTCAGAACTGAGATGAGAACAATATGTTAGTGGTAGCAAAGGAGACTAGTCGGAGAAACCCAAGAAAATGTAAGCTAGCTATAAAATGGTGTGCTAATTGTCCCCAAAGCGGTGCTTGGAAACGTAACAGTCTTAAAATGGAAAGCACAGCAGTTCTGGTTTTCTCTTGGGAACAGGACCAGTACTTTATTAAGCAGTATCCTCTGACATCCTAGTCCATAAGCTGACTGTTTCCTGCCAGAGTGTCCACCTGAAGCCCATATCTGAAGAATCATAGGCTACTTTGGGCCCGGTATAAACATCTACCTTGGGTAATCCGATCACAAGCAAGACTGTCAAGCAAGACAGATTACTGTTTACATCTAGTTTTAACTTAATTTCACCTGAATGTGTCTTCAGTGAGTACTGCTAAGAGGGAATGGCAAGGTTCCTCTAAGACAGGGGTGTCCAAAGTTGGTCCTGGAGGGCCGGTGTCCTGGTGAGTTTAGCTCCAACTTGCTTCAACACACCTGCCCAGAGGTTTTTAGTATATCTATTAAGAGCTTGATTAGCTGGTTCAGGTGTGTTTGATTAGGGTTGGAGCTAAACTCTCCAGGACACCGGCCCTCTAGGACCGACTTTGGACATCCCTGCTCTAAGACAAGGCAGTTCAGATGGTAGCCATCTTAGAAATGATTTCAGGCAGCTTTTTGTTATATGGGCGAAACCAGCACAGTTCTTTATATGATGAAAAAAGATTAATGTCTACAGAACTGCAACGCAAGGTCATGCGTCAAGTTTCGCTGCGGTGCAAAGTTCAAGCTTGGTGAACTCTGACCTGCGAAATCGCATCACTTGACTGCGTGAGACCAATCCAGGATCAAAACATGACCTCTCTGAACAGAAATTTAAAACATGGAGCAATCGCTCGCTTTATTAATGTCTAATCATCTTGTTTAATCCCGCCCCTTTTCGCAGCGCCGTACGACAGAATTTTGCAAGCTCAAACTCTAGTGTGAGTGCAGCTTCACTAGGTATATTTGAAGCTTCCAGACAGGTGTGTTGAGGCAAGTTCCCTGCTGAAAAATCCAGCTTAAACCAGCCTAAGCTGGTTGGCTGGTTTTAGCTGGTCGACCAGCCTGGTTTTAGAGGGGTTTTGGCCATTTCCAGGCTGGTTTCCAGCCATTTCCAGCCTGGTTTTAGCTGGTCAGGCTGGGAGTTGACCAGCTAAAACCAGCTTGACCAGCCAAAACCAGCTATGTCCAGCTTAAACCAGGCTGGTCAAGCTGGTTTTAGCTGGTTTAAGCTGGTCATTTTCCAGCCTGACCAGCTAAGACCAGGCTGGAAATAGCTGGAAACCAGGCTGGAAATGGCCAAAACCCCTCTAAAACCAGGCTGGTCGACCAGCTAAAACCAGCCAACCAGCTTAGGCTGGTTTAAGCTGGTTTTTTCAGCAGGGTTGGAGGCCTCCAGGACCAAGATCCCCGTTATCTACTCTCAGAAATAAAAGTACGAGAGCTATCACTGGGATTGTACCTTTTCATACAAGTACGAGTGTGTACCGTCTACATTGGTACCTTAAAAGTACCTATTAGTACCTAAAGTGTACACATTAGTTCCTGAGAAGTATAAAACTGCCCAAATGACAGCTCACATGACTTTATTTCAGAGAGTATATGAAGACTTGAAGTCACCTCCATAATATACAATAGTAAAAATTTGAAATGGATCAAAAATGTTTTTCAAAATTGTCCTGAGACGTAAATGCCTTTTGTTCAATAGTGTTTTATATTGTAATTTGCATCCCCGACCGGAACCATTTCAGAGTGTGGTTTGAGTAATTGAATCACAAAGCTTTTCCTGGAACCAATTCAGGGTTCCACAGATCCAGCTAAACTCTGTAGACCAAAGACATCTGAGCAAGCAAATCAAAGTTATTAGAAATATTAAACATTTACAGGTAGACGAGTTTGATCAGGGCTTGAGCTGAACTCCCTGTGACTAGATTTAGATCACATGTTTCTGGATCATCCCTGATGGACGATGATACCAGAACAGTTTTGTATTGTTGGCAGAACTCCAGTATTCATTGAGGATTATTCCAGCATTTGATCTCGAACTATTCTCTCTCCTCTCGCTCAACAGCATTTCAAAGATCTAACGAGATATTGTATCCGTGTTGTTCCTCAAGCTGGAGCATCCATTTAGAAGAGCAACTCACTGCCTGCAAACCTGTAAGTGGGTTGTTGATGTGATGTAGCTTGACAAAAATTTATTTAATTAATGTTGTCTTCATAAAAAATGCCAAATCTTAAAACGGCCTTATTGTCTCACACAATTTATATACTATTAAGAGTTGTTTTCTTAGGACATTTTAAGGTATGCAGTTCAGTAAAAATGTTAAAAAGAGACAGTGAACTAATTTATAAAGTTAGTGACCCCAATATATATATATATATTTTTTAATTAATTATTTTTTTTAAACATGAGATTTCTACAAAATTTGTGTTCAACAAAAAAAAAGCAATTTTACTGCCTTTTTGTCAACTACCCAAGTATGGATCTCTTAAAAAGACTTGAAAGCAAGTTTATTACAACAATTACAATTATCCATTTTCATTCCATTGGCCAATTCCTCGGCACAAATCATTTCGGTGTGTGGTTTGAATGCAGTATAACAGTATTAAACTTTTTTTAGCCTAAAATGTTATATACTTCTTTTTTTTTTTTTATGAAAAGGTCCCCTGTAAGATATTTTTTTCTTAACCAAGTAAATATCAAAGGTCAGATTGACAATGCAAACAGTGTTTATATTCAAAACAAATAAAGTGCATTTACATCAGCTTTAGTCAGTTTACAAAACAAGTTTCATCTCACATCCAAAACTCTTCTTTTGAGGACACAAGGGAAAAAGTTCTTAGCCCGACATCATTCCTCTGATCTGTTGATCGCCATGTAATTCAACACACTATCTGAATCCACAAGATTGATAATTATTGATTATTTGAAGATCAGATGAAAAATATATATACACACAACCCTACTGAAAAATCCAGCTTAAACAGCCTAGGCTGGTTGGCTGGTTTAAGCTGGTCGACCAGGCTGGTTTTAGAGGGGTTTTGGCCATTTCCAGCCTGGTCTTAGCTGGTCAGGCTGGGAGATGACCAGCTAAAACCAGCTTGACCAGCCTAGCCAGACTGGGAGCCCAGCCAAAACCAGCTATGTCCAGCTTAAACCAGGCTGTTTGAGCTGTTTTTAGCTGGTCATTTCCAGCCTGACCAGCTAAGACCAGGCTGGAAATGGCCATAACCCCTCTAAAACCAGGCTGGTCGACCAGCTTAAACCAGCCTGGGCTGGTTGGCTGGTTTTAGCTGGTTGACCAGCCTGGTTTTAGAGGGGGTTTGGCCATTTCCAGGCTGGTTTCCAGCCATTTCCAGCCTGGTCTTAGCTGTTTTTTTTTCAGTAGGGAACATGGTCACCACAGCTTTGTAGTCTTTCATCAAATTGTCAATAGTACCAAAAGTCCTTCTACACAACAAAAAACAAAGTACATTTTCATACCATACATTATCTTTTACCCCATTCCACTTACTTTAGTTGAGCTTAAAACAAACGTCTCAACAGGACTTAAGTGCATATACAGCGGTGAAGCATTTCTAAAAAAATATTCAAAGAATCATCATATTCAGTGCTTCCAATGCATAAATCCACAGTGCCAGTCAAACATTTTACTTACATTCAGTTGAGCATGCAACTATGTACCAGTAGCCACTAAGGCTAAGCCATGCTGTACCCAAACTTGGTCCTGGAGGGCCGGTGTCCTGTAAAGTTTAGTTCCAACCCCAATCAGACACACCTGGGCTAGCTAATCAAGCTCTCACTAGGTTTTCTAGAAACATCTTTGCAGGTGTGTTGAGGCAAGTTGGAGCTAAAATCTGCAGGACACCAGCCCTCCAGGAGTGAGTGTGGACACCCCTGCTTTAGCCCCTGTAACCTATTTCTTCTTCAGCAACTCACCCTATTTATTCATCACAATAATGCACTCTAACGCCCCCTTGATGATGGAAAATGAATAATACTTTACTCACAAACATAACAGGACTGTGACTGTTATAGCAGGGTTCCTCAGATCTGGATCTGGAGGGCAGCTAATAAGGATTGTAGGTAAACTCTGCAGGTTTGAACTCGCCAGGTTTGTATTTGAGGATCCCTAAACTGTTAAAACCTGTGTACATCTATTTTTGAATCATCCCAGATGGACACTGATATCAGATAAAAACTGCCTCTGAGAAGGCTTGCGATTTGGCATACGTCCAGCATTCATTAAGGATTATTCTAGCATTTGGTCTCCGACTATTCTCTCCTCTCGCTCGACTGTATTTCAAAGAGCCAAAGACATTCTGTACACCTGTTATTCCTCAGTCTGCAGCATCCATTTAGTAAAACAACTCACAGACTGTCTAGCTTTTCACTGGATTAAACACATTCTTGTGAATAAGGGGCATCATCCCAAGCAGAAAAAATACAATTATTACATGCGGTCAGGCCTTTGTGCAACACCTGCACTTTCTAAATAGGCCAGGTAACGAGGTAGAGCGCTTCACACCTGTGTGAAAATTCGAAAATGATGGTGTCTGCTCCATTCAGATAGAATCACAACACAAGGCCCGCTGAATAGAAACAATTGCTAGTCAAAAAAAATAAAAAAGAGATAATGTGCTTCAAAATCTGGCACTTCCAAGCAGCGACAGATTTGAACCGAAAAGTTAAACTTCAGAAACATTACAGGAGCAGCCATCTGGACACGCCATAAACAGAGTTACTATAATTACTACCGTGAGACAGTAACAGGCCTTCTTTTCCCACAGACCTCCCACAAGAAACTGCTCATCCTTTCCTTCCTCTGATTTTCTTCAAATTACAACATGTCCACATGAGATTTGAACAGCTTTACGGCCAGTTTTATGGTACACCTACACCACTGGCCCACACTTTTACTCAAGTCGTCAGATTTTGTAACTCTGAACTTTGTTTCCTTCCTTCCGTGGAGAAATGTTGACAGTTTCAATAATTATTTTTCCATGAAAATTATTTTATCCTACACTTCAGGGACCTCGGAGGACAGTGTCCTTATTCTGCCTTGTGCCGAGCACATCAGCTGTAGATGGAGATTGTTTCTGACAACTGGAGGGTCTGTCTGATTTGTACATGCATTAATGTATACGCTGGCAGACCGCCATTAAAAAAAGGCAGCATCAGCTGCCAGACAGGGTCTTGTGGATCTTTCGGAAAATACTTTTCGCTGATATTAGAACCTAAGAAGCTAAAATAAATAAATAAATTGGACAAACCTAAAGAGGTCATCCAACTTTAATACGCAGTCATTTTTTTAGGGGGATCTTTCAAGACGGAGAGCCTGAATCAGCACTGGAGTACGAGGGTGATGTATCATCTCTTGGTCTCAATGAGGTCCTGGAAAGGGTTAGTGATTGGCTGCCATCCAAACAAACTGCAGAACCCAATGGGCCGCAGGTCAGGCATGGGCCCGACTGTGACGAGAATCTCAACTTGCTCACAAACAAAGCCGTTTACAGGATAGATGGGATCTCGTGGGCCTGTATTATGGATAAGGGAGCTCTTTTTTAACCTCCAGCTGAGATTTATCCACAACTTGTGGTGGGCTGAATTGCTCAGGCAGGAGCCTTGGTCTCTCAGGACTGATGGTGTAATGTGGGCTTGTGCCAGTTTCACAGATCAAAACAAGGACATTTTTTTAAGAGACACAAGCTGTTAAGGAATGGCAGCCTTACATGTTACTACTTCTTATTTTTATCAGACTTCTTTTATTAATTATTAAATAAGATGGTAGCACAAGCCGTACTTTTACTACAGCTCATAATTAAGGTTGCCAGGTCTATAATTAAGGACGTTTGTCTGATGATTAAACTCCCCTCATAGATTTACATTCAAAAAGGGATCTGAGCCATGTGTATGCACACCATTATATCATAGAGGCCCTCATTTTATTGAAAAAGCAACAACCTGGAAAGCCTTAGCAATAGCAGGAAAACATGCAGAGTAAGTTACTACACAATTCCTTATGCATTTTACTGTAAGTGAACACATTCCTTTATGGTTGCTAGGGTGTTCCGAGACATTTCTTTAACAGGTTGCCATAGAAGACGTCATGGTGGCGCAGTGGGTAGCACAATCAAACAGCAAAAAGATCGCTGGTTCGAGCCTAAGCTGGGTCAGTTGGTGTTTCTGTGTGGAGTTTGCATGTTCTCCCCGTTTTGGTGTGGGTTTCCTCCGGGTGCTCCGGTTTCCCCCACAAGTCCAAAGACATGTGGTATAGGGGAATTGATGAACTAAATTGGCTGTAGTGTATGAGTGTGAATGCAGGAGTGTGTGGGTGTTTCCCAGTGTTAGGTTGCAGCTGGAAGGGCATCCGCTGCGTAAAACATGCTGGATAAGTTGTCTGTTCATTCCGCGGTGGCGACCCCTGATTAATAAAGTGACTAAGCCGAAAAGAAATTGAGTGAATGAATGTTGCCATAGAGTTTTATGGGGAATGAGGAGGGGGTGTTTACACCATACCATTTTTAAATTAAAAAACTTAATACATTGACACATTTTGCCTGTTTTAGATAAGAACAGCTTTTTTTAAAACCTGAAATGCAAATATAAACATTTAATTGTCAAATCAACAAAAGTCCCCTGCTGAAAAATCCATCTTAAACCAGCCTAAGCTGGTTGGCTGGTTTTAGCTGGTCGACCAGCCTGGTTTTAGAGGGGTTTTGGCCATTTCCAGGCTGGTTTCCAGCCATTTCCAGCCTGGTCTTAGCTGGGAGTTGGGAGTTGACCAGCTAAAAACCAGCTTGACCAGCCAAAACCAGCTATGTCCAGCTTAAACCAGGCTGGTCAAGTTAGTTTTAGCTGGTTTTAGCTGGTCATTTTCCAGCCTGACCAGCTAAGACCAGCCTGGAAATGGCCAAAACCCCCCTAAAACCAGGCTGGTCGACCAGCTAAAACCAGCCAACCAGCTTAGGCTGGTTTAAGCTGTTTTTTTCAGCAGGGTCTATCGGCATGTGCTAGTACTTGACAACAATGGTGCATTACAGGATTGTATGCATGTTTGTACACTAAAACATGCTAAATGATTTTTCTTTCTGTTATAGTACATAATTGCTATGTAAGCATACACTAAAAAACAACCCAGAACTGGGTTACTCTACAGCATGGGTGCTCAATCCTATTCCTGGAGATCTACCTTCCTGCAGATTTCAGCTGCAACCCATATCAAACACACCTGCCTGTAATTATCAAGTGCTGTTCAGCTCCTAATTAATTGGTTCAGGTGTGTTTGATCAGGGTTGGAGCTGAACTATGCAGGAAGGTAGATCTCCAGGAACAGGATTGAGCACCCCTGCTCTACAGTATACAACGATATGCTAAGAACATTTGAAGAATCAGTAACTGCATATGTGCAAAGTGAAAAATAATCAGAACACTTTAGCTTGTCGTCATACTGTACAGTCTTTTTAAAAATAGTTTTAGCATGTTTCTATATGGTTGCTAGGGTGTTCAGAAGTTTTAGAAAAAACAAAGAATAAAGTACACATTAGCAACTAAATGCCACACCCTCAGCCCAAGAGCGGTTACTCACTGAAGCTAAGCAGGGCTGAGCCCGGTCACTATCTGGATGGGAGACCACATGGGAAAACTAGGTTGCTGTTGGAAGTGGTGTTAGTGAGGCCAGCAGGGGGCGCTTAACCTGTGGTCTGTGTGAGTCCTAATGCTCCAGTATAGTGAAGGGGACACTACACTGTCAGTGGGTGCCATCTTTCGGATGAGACGTTAAACCGAGGTCCTGACTCTCTGTGGGCATTAAAAATGGTTACTTCTTGTAAAGAGTAGGGGTGTAACCCCAGTGTCCTGGCCAAACTCCCTCCATCAGCTCCTACCCATCATGGCTTCCCAATCATCCACCGAATTGGCTCTATCACTGCCTCTCCACTCTATCTATAGCTGGTGTGTGGTGAAGCACTGGCGCTGTTGTCCTGTGGCTGCCGTCATATCATCCAAGTGGATGTTGCACAGAGGTGATGGTGTGGAGAGACCCCCCTCATGATTGTGAAGCGCTTTGGGTGTATGCACAATAAATGCGCTATATAAAAATACGTTACATTACAAGTAGATGCAACAAAGGTTGATCCCAAGGTTTTCTGGACCAGGCCGTATCCTGAGCAGCTGCTGTGGTGGTCATCGTGGAGTGAGAGCATGACTGACTCCTGTGATGCTCCAAGGACAGACGAGTCTTCGCTGAGGTCCAGCTTCCTGCGCCTAGACTGCAGCTCTGCACAAGACGTTTGGCCACAGGAGAAATGGTCGTGCCCAACTGAGCCAGGTTTCTCTCGAGGTTTTTTAAATCTTCGCTTTCGCCAATTGGTGAAGTTTGTTCCTCGCCGCTGTCGCCACTGGCTTGCATGGTTCGGGATCTGTAGAGCTGCGCATCGATGGATTTGCTCTTCAGTGTTTGGACTCTCAGTAGTGATTATTAACCCACACTGAACTGAGCTAAACTGAACTGAACTTAATCTCTGAAGCTGAACTGACACTGTTTACATTCACTATAATCTTCCATGTGAAGCTGCTTTGACACAATCTACATTGTATAAGCGCTATACAAATAAAGGTGAATTGAATTGAATTGAACAAAGTAAAACAACACTGAGGATACCTCATACGAGACCACGGAGACGCATTTTAAGCACACTAGCAGCTAGTAACATGCTAGAACTATTCCGAACACCTCAGCAACCACATAGCAACATCCTGATTGCAACTTCTTTCAGCTACTTCAACCGACTGTGAATTTATTGAAGAACTGAAGAATGCAAATGTGTTTTATAGCAAATTACAGTGGCAACACTGACATATCAAAACTAGAGAGAGAGAGAAATAGGTTTTTAGCATTGTGTGATGAAATACACAAGGAAAAACAGGTTCATATAAATTCTCTTGACTTTTACTCTTGGGTAGGTGTTCCACAAAGCCCATATATCAAACACCTTACCTCTAGCTAATTTATTACTGTAAAGCCTCCGAAGCTCCTTGATGTAAGACCCTTTTTTCTTTCTCTGTAGTTTTTCTGAACTTTTCACATTGTATTCTATTTTATTCTCTTCTAGCGTTCAGCAGGAGTCCATTTCTCTTGTGTGGTGATGCTAAAAGAGATCCAGCCCTCCTACACTACATCCCTTTGTTTGGGCTGCTGTAAAAGTTCTGTTACTTTGTCATATCTACTAATTATGGACTGTGGGTATTAATTGCCTTTTATCGGTAGTGTCCACCCACTCCATTTTTATGCCTGTAGGGGTGTAGAGAGCTTTAGTGATTCTAAACGTTGGAACAATGAGGGGCAGTAGATGCGTTTAGTCTTAGTGAACACTGGCAAGCCATTCAACGTGACCTTCTGTCATTTCTTCACTATTGTTCCTATCTCCTCTGAGGCTATAAATGATCAGACGAGGGTTATTATACTCTGGAATCTCATTATCCTGTATATAAATCCCGAGATCTATTCTGTTTCACAGTCTCTTATTATGGCACAATGTGTTTCTCGTGTTGAGTGGTAGACGTGTAACAGAGGCCAGCTAATTAGTAATGCACTAACTAGGTTCTGAATCTCGCTAGCCTGGTCTGAAGAGGAACAATAATGACTAGGATTACCCTTGGTGTGCTTGCTCCCATCCAGAAAATACTGGTTTGAATCTTAGATGGAGCAGGGCAAGTAGAACCAAAGGGGTTTCATTGCTAATATGACTTGGATGAAGGAGAGAAACAAAACATGATCTATACATAAATAATTGGGGTTGCGCTGTGTCATGTGATAAACTTGACGTGTTGGCATGGAAACTTTAAAGCAGCATGCCCAAATTCGGTCCTGTAGGGCCGATGTCCTGCAGAGTTTAGCTCCAAGTTGCTTCAACAAATCTCCCAGGAAGTTTCTAGTATTCCTAGAAAGAGTTTGATTAGATGGGTCAGATGGGTCTAATTGCTGTTAAATCTAAATTCTGCAGCACACCAGCCCTACAGAACTGAGTTGGGGCATATTAATATTAATAATAATAATTCCTTACATTTATATAGCGCTTTTCTAGACACTCAAAGCGATTTACACATTGAGGGGAATCTCCTCATCCACCACCAGAGTGCAGCATCCACCTGGATGACGTGACGGCAGCCATATTGCGCCAGACCGCACACCACACACCAGCTGATTGGTGGAGAGGAGACAGATTGATGAAGCCAATTATGATATGGGGATGGTTAGGAGGTCATGATGGACAGAGGCCAGTGGGCAGATTTGGCCAGGATGCCGGGGTTAAACCACTACTCTTTTTTGAAGAACAACGACCACAGAGAGTCAGGACCTCGGTTTATCGTCTCATCTAAAAGACGGCACTCACTGAGCAGTATAGAGTCCCTTTCACTATACTGGGGCGTTAGGACCCACACAGACCGCAGGTTGGGCGCACCCTGCAGGCTTCACTAACACCACTTCCGGCAGCAACCAAGATTTCCCATGTGGTCTCCAAATCCAGGTACTGACCGGGCGCAGCCCTGCTTAACTTCAGTGGGTGACCATGTGAGAGTTGCAGAGAGCTAGCTGCCATTTTAATCACATAAAAAAACTCACGCAAAGGGGTTAGCAAGAGTATTTAGAACTTACATCTCAAAGTGTTAATTATCCTTGTTGACATGCTTGCTCTAACCCTGCTTGGAGCAGGGTAGGTACAACCAGAGGAGTAACCTTGGGTATATGTAGAACAGGGGTGACCAAATTTGGTCCTGGAAGGCCAGTGTCCTACAGAGTTTAGCTCCAACTATTCTCTACACACCTTCCTGGAAGTGTTAGGCATTGGTAGTAAGATCAGGTGTCTTTGATTAGAGTTGGAGCTAAAATCTGCAGAACACCAGACCTCTAAAACAGAGTGTGTGACCCCAGGGTTAAAGAGTTGGTTAGAGATTTGGACTTGGTCTGAATCTCTAGATTTGGAGACTTGGAGATTTGGATAGATTTTGGAGATTTGGTCCCAGTGTTCTGACATTTTATCTTACCAACACTGTATTTGCATGGTTCTGAGGTTAGGGTTAGGGATTGAGGTGGGTAAGGGCAATATTACAGTCTCATATCACACCACTCCGGGGTTAAACCCCTTCTCTTTTTTAAGGACAACAACCACTGAGAGTCAGGACCTCGATTTATCGTCTCATCCAAAAGACGGCACTCACTGAGCAGTATAGAGTCCCCTTCACTATACTGGGCATTAGGACCCACACAGACTGCAGGTTGAGCACGCTGTGCTGGTTTCACTAACACCACTTCCGGCAGCAACCTAGTTTTCCCACATGGTCTCCTATCCAGGTACTGACCGGGCGCAGCTCTTGAACTTTTTGAATGGGAGGTTGACAGGTTGGATAAATTGACAGAACACTGACACTGGTAGGAATTGTGCCACCCCAAATACCAGGGCTGAGATCATGTGTGCCGCTAGGGATGGGAAAGTTAGGACGATTCTGTGGGCCCATGCCATTTTGTGGCCCACAGAGTTACTTTTAGAAGGCCCAATCAAACACCCCCCCGACAACGTGCGCAATCCCCCCCACCAGAATGTCATCATAGGGCCCAACACTGTTCAGCGGTGCCCCTGGCTGAGATGAGTCCATTGAGAATGTCACCAAACTACTTACAGTGTGTGTGTGAGTTCCTTTGGATGAAAGCACTGCTAATTGCTAAAATGTAAACGATTACACTAGATGGGAGTGAGATTTAAGATACAAACAGATACGCATACGAGGGGGTGATTTAACAGATTTTAAATTTTAACTAGATATGCCTGTAAATCTCACACCACTAGCTTGAATAATGCTCTAAGCAGGGTGGTAGAAATGTTCAGAGATACACTGACTGTCATGTCAGATCATGTAGAAATGTGGACATTGCCAATAACAACAAATTAGATGTCGTTGTTCTTGTCATTGTTTGCTGTAGCAGCGAGTTTCATGTTCTTTTCCAAATGTGTTGTGCTACTGCAAAACATTAACTCAAGCGGCCAAGTGTCCTCTCTGGAGAGACGTACTTGTGTTATTCTAAGCTCTGCCAGACGCGACGAGCCCACACTGAACGAGATCAATAAATGATGTCCTTTGAAACAACTGCACGCATACCTCTCTTTGAATGCAGTAGACTGTCCAAATACTTCAATTGGAAGTGCAGTTACCATCTCATCACTCGACAATAACTATAATTCATATATTCTTTTATTTCCTGAACAACAGTAGGCCTGTTTCCTGAGAGAAAAGCATCCCACACACTGATAGCTAGATTCATGCATAACTTTAAATACTATTGGAAAGATTTGCATAGGAATATGTGCATGTGAATAGTTGTGTTTGACCAGGCAGGACTTTATGCACATTCACTGGATGTTGTGGGAAGTTACTATGGTGTTGGTTTGAGGTTGCTATGGGCGTGTGGGTGGTTGCCAGGGTGTTTAAATCCAATTGCTAGTGGGTAGTTTCAGAGAGCTTGTATCTGATATATGGGAGTGTGGGTGTTTGCCAGGGAGATTCTGTGGGGTTGTTGGGAGGTCGCCAGAATGTGTAAATTCGGACGCTAGTGAGTGGTTGTCAGAATGTTAGCATCTGACAGATATAAGAGTATAGGATTGGTTTCTAGGGAGTTGCTATGCAGTTGCTATACGGTTGTGGCTATAAGGCTGGTTGGCTGGTTTTAGCTGGTCGACCAGCCTGGTTTTAGAGGGGGTTTGGCCACTTCCAGGTTGGTTTCCAGCCATTTCCAGCCTGGTCTTAGTTGGTCAGGCTGGGAGATGACCAGCTAAAACCAGCTTGACCAGCCTAGCCAGACTGGGAGCCCAGCTTAAACCAGGCCGGTCAAGCTGGTTTTAACTGGTTTTAGTTGGTCATTTTCCAGCCTGACCAACTAAGACCAGGCTGGAAATGGCCAAAACCCCTGTAAAACCAGGCTGGTCGACCAGCTAAAACCAGCCAACCAGCTTAGGCTGGTTTAAGCTGTTTTTTTTCAGTAGGGGTGGTTTTGTAGGGGAGTGCATCTGCATCAAATATACAAAACTATACAAAATACAAGATAAAAATGTATAATACACTGCTTTATGGTTTTGATGGAGTCCAATCTTGTGTTCACATCAGACGCGGTACACGCAAATAAATCGCGCTATTTGTGCGTAAATAGACGCGTAAACATTTTGAGTTTACTCGCTCCATTCGCACGTCAAATTCACTTCACTATACACAGAGATTTGCACCATGGGCAGGGCTTCTGTCTGCCGGTGACTCTAGCCTCATTGCTAAATGGCTAACATGGATTTTATAGAGAGAATAGCTGTGTTTATGTGCTTTAGGAAGGCTGATAAACAGCATTGATTTGTTTGGAGCCGTGTCCACTAGGTGCACCCAGCTTTGTGAGTTCATCAGCTCCTCCAGACACTGTATCTGGATGATGGACGCTTTCAGCGATGCTTCCGACTGAGCCGAGCCCAGTTTGATGAACTATTGTCTGGTGTCGGCAAGAGGATTTTTTCAAGTGCGAATGTCCGTTAAAGTTCAGACTTGAGCGTTTTGAGCGTCAATCGTGCAAAATGCTCAACTCGCGCCGCAGGATGTCTATTCACATCTTTGCATTGACCTAACATGTACATCACTCGTGCTTGACGCTTCATCTGCATCTGGTGTGAACGCACCATTACAGTACACTAACGGTACAAAACCTGTCACTGGGGATGTACATTTTCAAAAGGTAGACTTTTGTACCATACAGGTCCACATTTCTACTATTAAAGGTAAAAATGAATACATAAAAGGTACAAATATGTACCCTAAAATGTACAAATTTCTACCTTTAAAGTACCAATGTGCACCTGTAAGGTACAAAAAGTAAGGTACAGTTTGGAAAAGTACCACCCTATTTCAGAAAGTGTATGGAGGTACAAAAATTCAACAATCAAATGTAAACTAACTCTATATAAGCATCATTATATAAATAATTAAACATTATTAATCTTGTTAAAGCTGCCATTTATATAATTTCTTGTGCCCAAATGGTTTAAACTTGCACAAAATCTTACAGTCACAGGCCTTAATAACACATACAAATAAAAACCAGGCTATTAGATTACAGTTAAACTTTGCAATTACTCTACAAATCACATGTTTTGAACTGTGGTAGCTGGTTATATTAATTCAGACTTGACATTGCAAATCATACGATGTGACTATTGCGTATGCGAACATTGTGATATCAATGCTGAAATGACATACTGCACAGGCCTACTTAGAACTATACTTTTTTATGCCAAGACAATCATATCCACAATTGCTTGTAGATGTGCTTTGTTTTACTTCCAGAACTTCCAGAGTAACTTTTTCACAGTGTACATTACTATTGATGGAAATACACTCTTTTTGACCGCCATATGACAGTTGTCATAAGCATGCATTAGAATTGTATTCATACTCATGATCAGGGCTTTACATTAACACACACCAACCCGCCAAATGCGGGTAGATTTCAGTTCTGGCGGGTTAGACACACACCTCCACTAGCCACTTTGGCTGGTTGGAAATCATTTGTAAATTGTAGTTTTCTTAAAATCAGGGTTTGAATATAAGCGTGGCCTAATATTCGTGCAAATGTGGTCTTAGAATCGAGAAGCAGCACGACTGACAAAAAGAACTGTGTTTGCGCGAGCAGAAAGCAGGTAAATACCGAATGAGAGGATGATCACTCGCACGCACAGATGATGTGATGCGCGCGACTGTTAAAAAGTGCGCGCGCTCCCGTTAACTTGTGCGAAGCAACCGTCACCGTGCCTAGAGGAAGCGGAGCTGGTGCGATCGGTTCCCTTTGAAATAGACTGGACAAAGAGCGATGATCGTGCACACACAGTCCTGCTGCTTTCAAGAGCTCAAGATTGCAAAAATACACATATTCTTCTGTAAGCAGCAGCGGTCACTGCTTTCATTTACAGGCTTATATTAACCGTGCGCGTGCTCATCCTTTCATTATCAAACACAGTATGTTTCACCTGCTTTCTTTTGCTTACAGTTATTTTTGTTAATATGGTTTAATTATATTTCTTTATAATAACATTGCCTTAATGGGAGATTACTCCTCGTTAATGTTAACTGGTGATCTGGGACTTTTAGCCAGGAAAGATTACTGTGCATATAGATAAATGACAATAATTCTTTTTTTAAATGTAATTTTAATTTTTTTTAAAAGAAAAGTTTTGTTAAATTAAAAAGTGCACCTATACTGCTGTATTTTCCTTGTTTTGACACAATAAAATTTGTGGCTAAGAAATGCTTATTTGGTGTGGTCAGAGATACATTTGGTAAATCCTTAATTTTGAGCCCTGAAAACTCATATAAAATAAAAACTGATTGTATTGCGACACAACCCATTTGCTCATGCACGCTGAGCAAGCTAATACACAATACACACAAGAATCACACAATGAATGAGTAGGCATGTGGACATAACACATCTAAATTAAGTCATTTTAGCATGTCAAAGTCAAATTCATGCATACAAAATATATATTCCTAACAAGAAAAGTGTGGCTAGTGAAAATGGAGAGTGGCTAGTAATGCTGGAAATCTACTAGCCACATTGGCTGAAGATCAAAAAAGTTAATGTTAAGCCCTGCTCATGATTATAAAGGGTAACACTTTATTTTGATGGTCCATTTGAGTATTAGTAGACTGTCTGCTTAATATCTGTTGATACTGACATTTAACAGTCCTTCAACAGACATTTAACTGACTATAGGAAACTTCGCAAGTACATGTCAACTTACACTAACCCCAACCCTAACCCCAACCTAACAGTCTACTTATAATCTAATGATAATTAATTGACATGTAGATGCAATGTAACTTATATTTAACAAACGGACCATCGAAATAAAGTGTGACCTTATAAAGATGTCATGACAGTCTTTTGAAGTAGTAAAGTCTTATTTAATTTATACTGAATCATGTCAAAATATCTGTAAATTAGCAGTTTTCAGTATTTTTTGATTCATGTTTTTATTTTTCTCAGTTTATTTATACTTTTGAACTGCATGATGGGAACTGGATCTTTCCTCCAACAACTTCTAACCTTGAAAAGTTTGAAAAAGTGCATTTTAATAACATTTTTAATAGTTTAAAGTGCTATATTGTCTGTGTTGGTGTTGTATAATACGTTACAAAAACCTTGTAACAAGCTGCCAGTGCATTTTCTGTCATTTCATTCATTCATTTTCTTTTCGGCTTAGTCTCTTTATTAATCCGGGGTCGCCACAGCGGAATGAACCACCAACTTATTCAGCATATGTTTTACGCAGCGCATGCCCTTCCAGCTGCAACCCATCTCTGGTAAACCATCCATACACACTCATTCACACTCATACACTACGGACAATTTAGCCTACCCAATTCATCTGTACCACATGTGTTTGGACTGTGGGGGAAACCGGAGCACCCGGAGGAAACCCACGCCAACACTGGAACATGCAAACTCCACACAGAAACACACACTGACCCAGCCGAGGCTCGAACCAGCGACCTTCTTGCTGTGAGGCGACAGCACTACCTACTGCGCCGCCATTTTCTGTTATTTTACAGACTTATTTCTGTAGATATTATTTCTTATACATTATACTATTTCTAAAATATCAATAAAATAAACTTTGTTAGTTGAATTTTCAACATCAAAGGTTGACAGAGCAGAGATCAACATCCCATAATGCAATTCACAACAATAAATAAACAGTTAAAATACTTAAAACACAGAATCTGCTAATCATTTCACAGTGTACTCATACGGTTATCAGCTGCCCCAGTCGTCAAAGGAAATGCTGATTTGTCGGGTCAATATTTCAATGCATGTTTTACAGAGTCGGCTGAAGGTTCTTCAATGCGCAATCATTAGACCCGATGTTCCCTTTTTAGGAAACAATGCTGGATGCAGCGCCACGGGGCCCAGTGATCTTCTCCGCTCATACAGGAAGACTAGCTTTCACCTGGGGCAGCGAGGGCTGTTTCGAAGCGATTCATTTCCTCACTCATTAGCGTAATGGAAGAATGCCCCGCTGTGAAGACCTACAAAAGCAGATAGGTAAATGCATAGCACTCGGGGAGAATATTCCACTTCATTTGAGACGAATAGTTCAACTCTGGCAAACACACACACACGTATGCTTCAAGATCATAATTAAACCCCAAGACCTGAAACGCTACCCTCAGCCTTTTGAAAAGCACTGTCTAATTAGCGGTATTAATGTTGCTGTGGGTTGCCAGGTTTGATCTATATTCATACATGCGTGTTTGTATGCATATGTGTGTGTGTGCTTATGAGCTACGGCTGCTTTTTAATGTGTGATAAGCCCTTTCATATAGGCAATTAAAAGCACTCTTGTGCTGCATTATTTCTCCATTTTAAATCCGCTAAGGCCTGAAACAGGGCGCGCTGGATATATATCTATAAGCATTTCTGAATTATAAACAGCACATGAAGGCCTGCGCCCTGACAGTGTAATTATGAACTCTCTTTAGCAAAGTAGGGGTTTGAATGGAAAGATAATCTCCCTCATTATTTTTATTTCTGTTTTTTTTTCCGATGCACACAGATGTTCTCCGACAATATATTCGGCGGCGGCGCAGGTGGCTAAAGAATGCTCCCCTAAAGCTGCTTTTCCTCAGTTAAGCGCTCCATATATCCAGACGCAATCACAAGCTGATAACAGACATCTTAATTATTGCGCTCTGAGGGCGAATCTTTTCACACGTTAGTGTTTACTGTGGTATCAGTCATTCATTTTCCTTCAGCTTAGTTCCTGATTTATCAGAGAACCGCCAACTAATCTGGCATATGTTTTATGCAGCGGATGCCCTTACAGCTGCAACCCAGTACTGGGAAACACCCATACACTCTCTCATTCACACACATAGACTACACCAATTTTGTTTACCCAATTTACTTATAGCGCAGGTCTGAAACTGGAGCACCTGGAGGAAACCCACGCCAACACGGGGAGAACATGCACACAGAACTCCACATGGAAACACCTCCTAGTCCAACCAGTACTCGAACCTGTGACCTTCTTGCTGTGAGGTATCAATGATGCAATAGTTACTTTGTGTGTGTTAGTGTGAGTTTATACCAAAACAATTGAGTAAAAGCCTAAATGTTTTATTGTACAGGAATATTTTTAAATTGAGCGACACGGTGGCTTAGTAGTAAGCACGATCGCCTCACAGCAAGAAGGTCGCTGGTTCGAGCCTCGGCTGGTCAGTTGGCATTTCTGTGTGGAGTTTGCATGTTCTCCCCGTGTTGGTGTGGGTTTCCTCCGGGTGCTCTTGTTTCCCCCACAGTCCAAACACATGCGCTATAGGGGAATTGATCAACTACATTGAAAACTGGAGCACCCGGAGGAAACCCACGCCAACACGGGGAGAACATGCACACAGTACTCCACATGGAAACACCTCCTAGTCCAACCAGTACTCGAACCTGTGACCTTCTTGCTGTGAGGTATCAATGATGCAATAGTTATTTTGTGTGTGTTTGGGGGTTGGATCGGTTGTTTGTGTGTGTTAGTGTGAGTTTATACCAAAACAATTGAGTAAAAGCCTAAATGTTTTATTGTACAGGAATATTTTTAAATGGAGCGACATGGTGGCGCAGTGGGTAGCACAATCACCTCACAGCAAGAAGATCGCTGGTTCGAGCCTCGGCTGGTCAGTTGGTGTTTCTGTGTGGAGTTTGCATGTTCTCCCCGTGTTGGTGTGGGTTTCCTCCGGGTGCTCCGGTTTCCCCCACAGTCCAAACACATGCGCTATAGGGGAACTGATCAACTAAACTGGCCGTAGTGTATGAGTGTGTATGGGTGTTACCCAGTACTGGGTTGCAGCTGGAAGGGCATCCGCTGTGTAAAACATATGCTGGA
Source organism: Danio kyathit (assembly GCA_903798195.1). Classification (NCBI taxonomy): domain Eukaryota; kingdom Metazoa; phylum Chordata; class Actinopteri; order Cypriniformes; family Danionidae; genus Danio; species Danio kyathit. The sequence continues at coordinate 51,011,588 of LR812540.1, read as the reverse complement.
CAAGTTTGCGGTTCATTCCTCTGTGGTGACCCCTGATTAATAAAGGGACTAAACCAAAGGAAAATGAATGTTTTCAAATGCTGTTCATCTAAAAATGACTAGATAGCTGTGTTATACATGTGGGCCAGTAGTTGGCGATGTTTCGGCCTTTATTTATCGTGTCTAAAAGGTTTACGTAATATTTTAGATATTCCTTTTCATTATCTGAATCATTGTAATCTGATAAAAAATATATTTGTGCCTGAACTAAAAGAACAGTGTAAAGCTTCACATGCATGGCGTCTTATAGAGCTAATGGCCAAGAAAAAGAGAGAGACGTGTCTTTAGTGGGAAAATGAAATGTTCACTGTTGCCACCACACAAATAGATGAGCCCATTTCTGGCCTTTCTCCTGTCAAATGCAGACAGCTCAGGTATGATTTGTGTCTGCCTCATAATGCAGAGGCATTGATGTGCAAAATCAGCTTCATCTTTGCTGCAAAGCACATTTTTGGCAACACAATAATATTTCATATCGAATCCACACCTGTACGTTCTCCCCTTTTTATCCATCTGCTTTGGGCATGAAGAGAAAGTCAGAGATTTTATTTGAATCTTCAACCGGTGAGATGCAGATCTGCTCTGGTAGCATCACTGACAACAAATGATGAATACAGATAATACAATACAACTGTTTGGCTTTCATATTCAGCCCAATGTACGTCCGTGACTTACAGCTCAACAATGACTCGGCCACCATTTTAACTCCTGAAGAAAAACCTCAACAAGGTTTTATTTTTTGTTTTATCTTGAAGTTTGGTGACTTTTTTTGGCAGCACAATGCAATTTTTTTAGCAACTCACAGCAAGAAGGTTGCTGGTTCGAGCCTCGGTTGGGTCAGTTGGCATTCCTGAGTGGAGTTTGTATGTTCTCCCCATGTTGGCATGGGCTTCCCCCGGGTAGGGATGGAGAGTCGACTCCAAAAGAGTAGATTCCTCGACTCTCAATGGACTTAGTACCGGAATTACCTCCCAGAGTTGAGTCTGTTTTTTCAAACCCTCCTGAATGAAGCGGATACATGCTACAGTTGTTTGCTCATTCTCGAGCATGCGCCTGCTTTGAATACAAGCTCACATGTTTTACGCCTTTGAATTTTGCGACCTCAAGCACTCTAGGCTATTATAACTAGTGCTGCGGGAGGAAGTTTGCTTTCATTTGTTTAAATTCCTATAAAACACCTCTTTTTGCAATTTGGTTTTAAAGATGATCTGCCTGCGCTGTCAAGTTATAAACTAAGGGCGTACTCACACTATGCTATCCGAACTGTGCCCAGACCCGTTTCCCGGATCGTTTGAGAGCTCTGAATCGGGCTCAGGCACGGTACACTTGGGCGGCCCTGGCCCGGTTGGAAGAGGTGGGCCAGAGTGCGGTTCACTTGGGCTCAGGTGCGGTACGCTTACATTGTGAGTGCAAGCGTGCTTGAGCCCGAAACTGAAAGCGAGACGTGACTTTTAAAAAGGGACTGTTGATATGGATTAATTAATAATTCATACTGTTCAATGAACACAAACTGTCGTAGTTTATTAAAGACACAAACCCCTCACTGCACGACAGCTGCACCTTCAGCAAACCTCCTAATTCCTGCAGCACGAGGACTTTATGATTGTTTATGAGCGTCAACAGTGGCGGATCTGTTCAGTGAAATATTAGACTGCGTGTCACCGCATATCAAACAACTTAAACGACATAACTAAATAAATCTCCACTGTGCTGAGCGAGAGCGCTTACTGAGCAGCGCGTCATCGATGACGTAAGCGTGCCCAGGCCCGAATGTAATGTGAGTGCGGGCCGTCGGGGGAGACGGGAGGGGGGACAAGCGTGCTTTGGCCCGATTCAAGGCAACTGTACATAGTGTGAGTACGGCCTAAATATAGCATACGTGTGTACATTTGGAGTGGATCAACACCTTACGTGAGCACTGCAGGTCAAATTAGGATGTTATTGGTTGCTCAAGTAAAATGTTTACCCCATGCCTATTTCACAAGTAAATAAATTAAAAAATACTTATCATCATGACAAAAGTAGCCAAGATTTATTTATTGACAAAATCTGGCAAAGTCGTTGTTGTCACGGTCAAACAAAGAAGATAAAGATGGAGAAACCTTTAAGGGTATTTATTCATGCAATGGAACAACAGCTGAGAGATGAAGCAGGTAAGTGGAGTAGCAAAGGGAGAGCGATCTCACAAACAGTTCAAAAGGTAGCTTTCAGATCTTCGGTAATACACCAATACAACTTTAGTCACTTTCCTTCAGCAGTTGTGTTTGCATCCACTGGAGAATGGGGCATCCACGGAAGAGCACAGGAGGAATATGGCCCTCAGACTATGCAGCACCACTGATGCGATCCAAGACCAGCGACGAGATGATCCCAAGGTTTTCATAATCCTGGACCAGGCCGTATCCTGAGCAGCTGCTGTGGTGGTCATGGAGAAGTGGAGAGCATGAGACTGATTCCTGTGACGCTCCAAGGACAGACGAGTCTTTGCTGAGGTCCAGCATTCTCCAGCCTCCGGCACCTAGACTGCAGCTCTGCACAAGACGTTTGGCCATAGGGGAAATGGTCGTGCCCAACTGAGCCTGGTTTCTCTCCAGGATTTTTAAATCTTCACTTTCGGCAATTGGTGAAGTTTTTTCCTCTCCGCTGTCTCCACTGGCTTGCATGGTTCGGGATCTGTAGAGCTGCGCATCGATGGATTTGCTCTTCAGTGTTTGGACTCTCAGTAGTGATTATTAACCCACACTGAACTGAGCTAAACTGAACTGAACTTAATCTCTGAAAACTGAACTGACACTGTTTACATTCACTATAATCTTCCATGTGAAGCTGCTTTGACACAATCCACATTGTAAAATCGCTATACAAATAAAGGTGTATTTAATTAAATTGAATTGAATAGGGAGAGCAGTTGGGGAGAACCTTCTGACTTCGATTCCAGTCGCTGAGTGAATGAAGGAGGTGAGTTTATATAGTGTATGGGTGATTGCAGGTGCAGGTGATTAGTAATCAGGTGACGGTTCACGGGTGTGGTGTGTGGTGGATGGTGAGGGAGAGCGGTGATTGGGGCTGCAGGAACGAGACAGTTGTGTTTTGTTTAGTTTTTTTTTGGCCCTGGACGCACTTTCACCTCCTAATATTAGTAGATAACTACAAATTACATACATTAAAATTAAGATACAATTAATAACAAACGGAATTCATTTTCAATAAGAGGAATTTTAAATAAAAACAGTTCAAAAACAGGTCTGACTCTTTTCTTCCGGCATATGCCGTCCCATTAACACAACCTTATATAATTACAATGAACAAATTGCACAAAACAAACAGTGATGTTTAAAAGTAAAGTCATAGGCTATTTAAAGAACACTTTATAAAATCACATTTACTAGGGCGAGAGCAATATTTCCATAACCCATCTGAGGTGTTCCAATGTGTATAATAATCCTCCAAATTCTCTTTATCGCTGGATATTTCACACGGTACTGTCAGGCCTGTAGAAAACGACTGTGGATGTTGAAAAGATCTAAACTCACAGCCATTCAACGGTGACAATAAACGCTCCAATATAGCACAACCTTGATTCTCTGATGCCCGGAAAGCATTCGAGCTTTGTCAGGTCGAATCGGCCTCGTAAACATCCGTGACAAGCGACGCTCTCATGAGGTCAATGGCATCTTTTTATTGCTTTGTTAAGTTTAATGTTTGCATTGTAAAGCTGGAAACATCTAATAAAATCTGGGCGCAGACAGAGAACTGCCCTTCTCAACCTTGTGTGTGGCACAGAGACCTGTTACAGAGCTGTGTTTCGTCTACAATTGGTTTTCAATGAATCAGAATCACTGCTTACAGCATTTATAAAACGCTATATAACAGTGATATTAACATACCGTCTCTGTGTATTGATGAAATTCCTATATAGTCCATTTATGCAATGCAATTGATGTAAAACCACTATGTGTGTCCTCGTCTTTTATGTCTAGGAAACTTTGGATATGAGTTAAAGACAACCATGAGAATAAGAGACGGTTTGAAATTATGTTTACAGGAGGAGATGCAGCTACAATAATATTTTACTGTTGTGTTTTTGATACATCACATGTGCAAAAGAAAATCTACAGCCAAAACAAAACAAAAACCAATTTAAAAGATGAAACAAAACACAAATGCAAACAAACGGAAAAACAAAAAAGACAAAATACAAACCAAACAAATTGTGCATACAAAAAACAGTGAATCACAATCACAGAAAAAGCAAACACCAAAACACTCAAATAAAACAGACCAAGCACAAATGCAAACAACAACCAAAAACAAGATAAAATAAAAACAACAACAAAATTACAGGTAAAACAAAAGACCAAACATCCACAAACAAAATTAACCAAGTGAAACAAACACCAAAAATATAACAAAATATGAGCAAATGAGGTAAACACACACACACACACACACACACACACACACACACACACACACACACACACACACACACACACACACAGATATATATATATATCCTTATAAGCTGAATACTAGTATCTTGAAGAATATCTAGTCTAATATTATTCACTGTCATCATGACAAAGAGAAAATGAATCAGTTATTAAAAAAATCTGCTCTCCATTAAATGGAAATTGGGGGTAAAAATAAATAGGGGGGCTAATAATACTGACTTATATATATATATATATATATATAAAAGATTAAAGAATAAACAAAATTACAAAGTCTAGTTAAAACCCAAAGAACAATATAGAAAACATGAACAGGATTTTCTTTTCGGCTTAGTCCCTTTATTAATCTGGGATCGACACAGTGGAATGAACCGCCAACTTATCCAGCATATGTATTACGCAGCAGATGCCCTTCCAGCCGCAACCCATCACTGGGAAACATCCATACACATTCATTCACACACACACACACTACGGTCAATTATTTAGCCTACCCAATTCACCTGTACCACATGTGTTTGGACTGTGGGGGAAACCGGAGCACCCAGAGGAAACCCACGCGAATGCAGGGAGAACATGCAAACTCCACACAGAAACACCAACTGACCCAGCCGAGGCTCGAACCAGCGACATTCTTGCTGTGAGGCGAACGTGCCACCCACCACGCCACCGTGTCACCAAGACAAATACAAATAATCCAAAATAGTAATAATAACTAGAATTGTACATTTCCTAAAGAAAATGTGAATGGGGTTTGCGTGGCAAATCGATGGGGTACAATGGCGCTAACATGATTAGCATGTAGCTAGCATGATGCTAATCGTGTTACCATAATGATAATAACATGCTAATCGAGTAATTAGCATGATGCTAGCATGTAGCTAGCATGATGCTAATCGTGTTACCATAACGATAATAACATGCTAATCGAGTAATTAGCATGATGCTAGCATGATTAGCATGTAGCTAGCATGATGCTAATCATGTTAGCATAATGCTAATGACATGCTAATTGAGTCGTTAGCATGATGCTAGCATGATTAGCATGTAGCTAGCAGGATGCTAATCGTTATAAAAGTCATAGCACACCATTCCCGATGAAACCGCACGATTTCACCCCACTTTCAAGGGTCTGGGCCGAAAACTGCGGGACGAGTTACGCGCCGAAAAAGCGCACGGAAGAAGGAAGAAGAAGAAGAATAATAGTAAGAATGGACTTTGCCTATAGCAAACCCCATTAATAATAATACGTAAATAATAAAAACAAGAATTTTTTTAACACAAAACCCCCAAAAACAAAACTAAATTTAACTCAAGATGAAACAAAAAAACCTCAAAAAAAAACTTCAAAACCAAAGAAAATACAAATATAACCAAAACAAAAAGCAATTTACAAAAAAGAAACAACTCAAAAACAAGACAAAACTATAACAGAAGTAAGATATAACAAAACACAAATACAAAACAAAACAAGGCAAAAGATAAAAACCAAAGACAAGACAAATCAAACAAAACAAAAGAAATTTACGTAAAACACAAACACAAAAACTAAATAAAACACAAAACACCCAAAGTAAAATAAAAAAAGCAGAGAATGCTGTAAACAAAACACAAGACAAAAACTAAAAATCATACACAAAACAAACAGGACACTAAAAGAAGACAAAAAGCACGGCACAAACCCCAACGCAAATCCAAACAACCAAAAACAACACAAACACAAAGAAACGATATAATACAATGAAAATACAAACAAAAGCAACCAAATAGAAAATAAAAATGAAACAAGAACAGGACAAAACCTGAAAGTACAAAAACAAACAAAACACAATGTTTATTTATGGTTTTATGTAGGCAATGTTGATAGAAATAAACACATTAAAACAGAGGAAGTGACCTTTAGACATCACAATTTTGGTTTAAAGAGCATTTCCGTGATCATAGTTTATTTTTAAAATCTATTTCTTGGTTTTTTTGCCATTGATCTTGCTGAGAGAGGATTGAGTAACACACATCATCTCTTTTTTTTTTGACTGGGATATAAAGCTCAGTGGTTCGTCCAGCAGCAGGATTTGTCTCCAAAATGTCCATTCGGAGGACGGATGACTCCCAGATTCCGGACCACGAGGACACACTGAAGCCCTCAGCCCTCCGCGAATTAACTATTTAACACCTCAGATTAAGAAAACGGTGAATTATTGAAGCACCGAGCGCAGCAGAGCCACACTGTGCTGCAAAAGAGCCGAACGCCTTGAGAAATGAAGCAGCTCCAGTCTAATATGTGACGCGCAATAAATTAAATACAACCAGCTATCAAAATAACCAGAAATCACTTACAGCGAATTACAAAGAGCGACGTTTAATGTAACAGCTCAAGGCAAGGACATGCAGAGCAACGCTTTTCACTTCTCAAGAGAAGATTCTGCACTGGACACATGATGAGGTGATGAAATCAAAACTGGAAAATTGGTAATTGGAGAAAATTACGAATGACGTGTAATGGCTCAGGAAATAAAAAATTAAGCAATGTGCATTTAAGAATTTTCAATGCAATCTCACGACAATTCGTAACTTTTTGATTTAGTGGGTAAAGCCGCGGTCACACTGGACTTTACTCCCCATAGACTTCCATTCATACGCACGCGAATGCGTCAGACCCGAAACGCAGGGTCATGCGTCGAGTTTCGCAGGTTGCTGCGGTGCAAAGTTCAAGCTTGGTGAACTCTGACCTGCGAAATCACATCACTTGACTGCGTGAGACCAATCCAGGATCAAAACATGACCTCTCTGAACAGAAATGTAAAACATGGAGCAATCGCTCGCTTTATTAATGTCTAATCATCTTGTTTAATCCCGCCCCTTTTCACAGTGCCGTACGACAGAATTTCGCAAGCTCAAACTCTAGTGTGAATTCGGCTTAATTCGTATCGTACGATCTAATTCGTACAAATTAGTACGATTTGCTCATCTGCACATCACCCAATGACGGTTGGGGTTAGGGGCGGGGTTGGGTGCCACGCCTCCTTTTTAAAATCGTACATTTTCATATGACTGAATTCGTACGAATTAGCCACTAAACTGACAAAACGTAAAACACTTACGTTTCCTCGTGAGATCAGGCTGAAATTTTAACTATTAAAATAAAATACAATTTAAAAAATAATTATAAATAAATGAAAATAAAAAAACATAAATCAAATTATTAAATACTGTGTATTGCAATTAAATGGCATACACTCAAAATACTGATATTGTTAACCGCATAACATTTCCGAGAATGTCTTATGGCTCTGAAATGGAGTAATGTGCGATATTATGAATGCTTAATTTAAAACAATTAAATAAAGTACTGTTTACACCAATTGATAACTACTGTATGTTAGCATCTATAGCTATGATGTAAAAAAATGTTCTATAAATTGTGTTAGCCACATTTTAAAGATACTATGCTAGCTCATGAAAGCTAAATAATTGAGAATGACCTAGTTAAAAAAAAAAAAAACATTAAATAAATTTTTTTATAATTTTTATAATTTTCCTCTACTTACATTAAATCTAAATCCCAAACATCAGAAATGACCACAGATTGTTCACATTTAATTAATGTCAGTGTTAATGTTATTGATTCCTTCTGCTTTTTCCCTGGTTTACCACAGCGGAATGAACCGCCACTTACTTGACAGATTTGTGTATTTTTAATTTCAGTGGTTTGTGTTTGTGTTTTATGTTTGGTAAAATAATTTCTAATTGGATCTTTAGTAATTATTCAGCTAATTACACTGTTTTGTCCCAATAGGTGGATTTAGAGGTTTTTGCAAAAAAAGCAGACGTGGATTTAGCAGGTTTTGACCTTATTATCTTATTTGTTAAAAACCAAAGAATTGTCTAAAGTGACATTTATGAAAAAAAAGGTGTTTTATTTACCAGCTAATAACCCAGCCTGATCTCACGAGGAAACGGAAGTATTTTACGTTTTGTCAGTTTAGTGGCTAATTCGTACGAATTCGTACGAGTTCAGTCATACGAAAAAGTACGATTTTAAAAAGGAGGCGTGGCACCTAACCCCACCCCTAACCCCAACCGTCATTGGGTGATGGGCAAATCGTACTAATATGTACGAATTAGATCGTACGAATTCATACGGATTAGCCACTAATCAAAAAGTTACGAATTGGCGTGAGATAGCGTTGAATAACCTTATCATTACATATAAAATCAAACTTCTGAATTTAATTATAGGAGCCTGATAGAAAATGCACATTTACAAGATAAGAGGGCTGATGGATTTAGAGGGTTTTGCATCTGAACTCATATATGTATATTCATGTATCAGAGGATTTGTACCCCAAACGATCCTCAAATATTCTTCTTCATATCTGAGGGCCTGTAATGTTTGTTCAGTCAGTGTGTGTCTCTGTGCTCTGGATCTGATTTCAGCCTTTGTACAAAAAATGAACATCTGTCCTCCATTTTGGAATAAACCGTGAGTAAGGCTTCTTAGCGAGATTGTGATTACGAGCTGACAACAGCATTTACAGCTTTTCTATCGCTCAGAAACAGCGGGAAGAAACTGCCGCAGTTCTCATCTGTTCCTGTAGGAGGAGCTGCGCCATCAAACAAACATGCTGACTGTGGCAAGCCGGTTTAACATTCAATCTATACAGCCGACGAGCATCTATTTTCAGTCTTGTCTTTTTTTAGATACTGTAGTAGTGTCTTTTCTATTAAGCTGTTCTGGATCTAGGATTTCATCTATAGGGGGCTTACACATCGCCACTCTTAATGCTAGATGTAAAAATGTAACACTATAAACTTAGAAATAAAACAACAACAAATGATCATATTTATTATTATTATTATTAATAATAATAATAATAATAATAATATTAAACCTTTTTCGTCCATCCAAAGGTTAAAAGTTATATGCAGCACCAACGGAATTATGATTTTTTGTAATTTTGTCACATTAAATTAAGCTATGTCACCATTCCTGTTATTTTTTAGTCATTTATTTGTAAGTTTTTTGTCTTAAATGGTTTATTTCGTCTTAAATGTGATGTGTAATGTGACTTTTCTCATATAAGTTCCACAGATTTATTCTGAGTCTATTTATTAAATATTTATTTACTTTATTCACTATACTACTTATGTAAATGTCTGTAAATATATGTTTTCATATTAGTTTGTGTAATATTATTGACCATCATGCAATTGTTTATATGATTTGTTTGCAATACAATTTGTAAAGTAATATTTTTTTGTGAGTGAAGCTACAAATGCCTGCTAGGATTTTTCGTATATAGGCTTTTCTGTGAGAGAAATGATTAATACGTCATTACATGTGACTCGTTTGTGTTCTGACCACATGTGCTTGCTTGTACACTATATTAATAAATTCTCTTTGGTCTTTTTAAAACACTGTTGTAACACATCGAGTCACTAAACATTGTTCTTATGACGTTTTTCTACAGGAGGAGAATGCTAATTACTTACAAACACTTAAATATTACTCTGTTACTAACTGCAAGGCTATTTTTAAATCCAGGCACAACACCGCAAGCCTACGACAACGTTTCAGATGACTGTTCAAGAGTTTTCAAGAATATGGATGATGTAACAATATATGAATATGGTTTGTGAGCACCATTAAGTGCACACAGCATGTCACATTATCTGCTATATGTAATAAATAATCCCAAACGGCAATTTACTTTGTAAAGCCACATAAAACAAAACAAAAATATGACATATATGCCAAGCTCAGCAGATAATTAGTTAGAATCAGCCGAGGTGATGTGACGGCGACCAGCGAGACCTAGCTATCACTCAAGAGGCCACGCCCTTAATTATGCAGACTTAATTTCAATTAAATGAATGAGTTATAAAAAGATTCACCCCCCTCACAGTTATCATGAAGGGTAATATGAGCTATATACACCAAAACCATCTTTTTTACTAAGCTGTAAAAATGCTGAAAAAATGGCCAATTTAGCATTGCAGTCAGTGAACATCTGGAGTTCCTGGAGCCAGCCCCCAGTGGCCAATCGATGAATTGCAGTTCCAGTTACTTTCGTATTAGCTTCATGAGGGAGAGCGGGATGTTACCTTATGACAATGTTTCAGACGACTGTTCTATAGCCTACAGCTGATAATCTGTCAGATTCTGGAGTGCATTACAGCTCTAAAGAACATTATAAATGATAAATGATATTAAATAAAACAAATGCATTCATAGAGATGGTATATAAGTATATAATTTCACTGAAACTGAGGCAACTTGAATGGTTTATGAGCACATTTAAGTGCGCAAAGCATGCCATATCATCTGATAATTGTAGTAAATAATTCCAAAAGGCAACTGACTGTGTAAAGCCACATAAAGCAACACAAAAATACGATGAATATGCCGAGTTCAGTGACTAATCAGCCAGAATGACTGACCAGCGAGACCTAGCTGTCACTCAAGTGTCCACGCCCTTAATTATACAGACTTAATATAACTTAATAAAAACGAAACGGATGAGTTATAAGAAAATTCACCCCCTCACAGTTGTCATGAAGGTTAACATTAGCTATATGCACCAAACCTATCTTTTGTACCAGGCTGTAAACATGTTTTATCAGCTGTAAATATGGCCGATTAAGCATGGCAGTCAATGGACATCTGGAGTTTCTGGAGCCAGCCCCCAGTGGCCAGTCAATGAATTGCAGCTCCAGTTACTTCTGTATTAGCTTCACAAGGGAGAGCAGGATGCCGCTTGGTCTAGCTCTACCTATGCCTTATGACTAAAAACACAAGACACAGCACTCAGGAATGTTTTTTTAAACATCTCCTCCAGCACGTTGCTTTCCAATTAAACAGTTGTCAAGTCAACATGCTAGTGTATCAAGCATTCAAGTACACATTCAGCATCTGAAAATATGTACACATATCAAACGAATAAGCTAAGTGTCGGTAGTCTCTTTGAATATATTCTAGTGTGTATTTAATAAGGAGTAGTATATAATAAATTAGAGGATGTGTCTAATAAATATATATCGGTATCAAGTGAAGAAGCACTAGTCATTCACAGCCATATCATCCTGCAGGCCAAGACCGGTTACTCACGGAAGCTAAGCAGGGCTGAGCCTGGTCAGTACCTGAAAGGGAGACCACATGGGAAAACTAGGTTGCTGTTGGAAATGGTGTTAGTGAGGCCAGAAGGGGTCTGTGTGAGTCCTAATGCCCCAGTATAGTGAAGGGGACACTATACTGTCAGTGAGTGCTGTCTTTCAGACGTTAAACAGAGGTCTTGACTCTCTGTGTTCATTAATAATCCCATGGCACTTCTGTTAAAGAGTAGGGGTGTAACCCTGGTGGCCTGGCTAAATTCCCCCCATTGGCGCTAACCCTTCATGGCCTCTCAATCATTCCCATTCACTGAATTGACTCTATCACTGTCTCTCTACTCCACCTATAGCTGGTGTGTGGTGAGCGCACTGGCGCCGTTGTCCTGTGGCTGCCGGAGCATCATCCCAGTGGAGCTGCACACTGGTGGTGGAATGGAGAGACTCCCCTCATGATTGTGAAGCGCTTTGGGTGTATGGCCATACAAGATAAATGTGCTATATAAATATTATATATACATTATACACACATTATATTACATTACATTAGTGTCTTTTAAAAATATGCTAAGGAATAAACTCTAGTAGTTAATGAATACTTTTATAGATTGATTGTAAACACAGCTTGCCATATACTGACTCACCTGTGAAGAACAGCATGACTGCATGAGATTCTTCCCTTTTATTTCACTTCCTTGCTTGGCTTGTCTCGTGTTGTATCAAAATGTGTGTTTTTATTGAAAAGGAGGTCAGGCGAATGAAACCAAACGACCCTGAAGTGTTTAAAACAGCAAGCTGTGGATGAAAACAAAGGTCTTACCTTAACACATTGTATCCATTTTTTGGTTAAAGACACAAATCATCCAGACACAAAATGTATGGAATCATTAAATTAACATACGCCGTTATCAAAATGATATCTTTTACTTTACAGTTCAATACGATTTTAGGGTTATTATTACACATAAACCCTTATAAACACTGTTAGGAATACTGAGATAATAGAAAATACACATACAAATATGGATGGAGGGATGAATGAATAGACTAATGGATGGATGAATGAATGAAAGGATGGATGGATGGACGGAGGATGGAGAGATGAGGGATGTGTGGATGTTTGGAGAGATGCTTTGGATAGAGGACAGCTAGATGGACGGACATATAGATGATGGATGGATAAATGGATGGACAACAAATAGACAAATTAATGGATAGATGGATGGACAGATAGACAGTTAAATGGATAAATGGACAGATGCATGGACAAATGAATGGGTGAATGGATGGACAGTCGAATAGAGAGATCAATGGATGGACAGATGGATAAATGGCTGAAGGGATGAATGAATGAATGAATGAATGAATGAATGAATGAATGAATGAATGAATGAATGAATGAATGAATGAATGAATGAATGGCAAATTAATAGATAGATTGATGTACAGATGGATGGATAAATCTACAGATGAATGGACAAATGGATGGATAGACAGATAGAGGGAAGGATGGGTGGATCAATGAACAGATAGATGGATGGGTGGGCAGATGAATGAATGGACAGATGGATAAATGGCTGAAGGGATGAATAAATGAATGAATGACAAATTAATAGATGGGTGGATGGACAGATGGATGGTTAAATGGACAGATGGATGGTTAAATGGACAGATGGATGGGTGAATGAATGGATGGATAGACAGATAAAAGGATGGCTGGACAGATGGATGGGCGAGTGGATCAATGGAGAAATGGATGGATGGATGAATGGGCAGACAGAGAGAGGGATGGATGGATAGATGGATGGGTGGATCAATTGACAGATAGATGGATGGATGAATTTATAGATGGATAGATTGATGGATAAATGAACAGACAAAGAGATGGATGGATAAATAGACAGATGAATGGACAAATGGATGGATAGACAGATCGAGGGAATGATGGGTGGATCAATGAACAGATAGACGGATGGATGGACAGATAAATGAATGAACAGATGGATAAATGGCTGAAGGGATGAATGAATGAATGAATGAATGAATGAATGAATGAATGAATGAATGAATGAATGACAAATTAATAGATGGGTGGATGGACAGATGGATGGTTAAATGGACAGATGGATGGGCGAATGGATGGATGGATAGACAGATAGAGGGATGGCTGGACAGATGGATGGGTGAGTGGATCAATGGAGAGATGGATGGATGGATGAATGGGCAGACAGATGGTTAAACGGACAAATTAATAAATGGATGGATGAATGAATGAATGGATACACAGAGAGAGGGATGGATGGATAGATGGATGGGTGGATCAATTGACAGATAAATGGATGGATGAATTTATAGATGGATAGATTGATGGATAAATGAACAGACAAAGAGATGGATGGATAAATGGACAGATGAATGGACAAATGGATGGATAGACAGATCGAGGGAAGGATGGGTGGATCAATGAACAGATAGACGGATGGACAGATGAATGATTGGACAGATGGATAAAAGGCTGAAGGGATGAATGAATGAGTGAATCAATCAATCATTGAATGCATGGATGACAGACATATTAACAGATGGATGGATGGACAGATGGATGGATAAATGGACAGATGAATGGACAAGTGGACGGGTGAAGGGATGGATAGACAGATATGAGGATCAATGAATGGAGGGATGCATAAACAGACAGATGGATGGACAGATGGTGGATGTGTAAATGTATGGATGGATAAATGGACAGATGGATGGACCAATGGGTGGGTGAATGGATGGATAGAGGGATCAATGGACGGATGGTGGATGTGTGGATGTTTTGATAGGCCAGATGAATGGACAAATGAATGGGTGAATGAATGGATGGATAGACAGATAGAGGGATGGCTGCACAGACGGATGGGCGTGTCGATCAATGGAGAGATGGATGGGCAGACGGGTGGTTAAATGGACAAATTAATAAATGGATGGATGAATGAATGAATGGATAGACAGATAGAGGGAGGGATGGATGGATGGATGGATCGGTGGTTCAATTGACACATATATGGATGAATTTATGGATGGACAGATGAATGGATGAATGAACAGACAAAGATATGGATGGATAAGTGGACATGGACAAATAGATGGTTGGATAAATGAACAGATAGACGAATGGATGGATGGATGAATGAATGGAGGCATTGAGGGATGGAAAGGCAAACAGATGGATAGATGGTTGAATAGAGAGATGAATGGACAAATGGATGGATTAAAAGGTGGATAGATAGTGGGATGGATGGGTGGATCGATGGACAGATAGACGGATGGATGATGGATGGATGAATGGACGGATATAACAAATAGATAAATGGACAAGTGGATGGATAGATAGATAGATAGAGGGATGGATGGTTGGATCAATGGATTTATAGACAGATGGATGACCGTTCGATGGATGAACATAACAGATGAACAGATGAATGGACAAATAGATGGATAGATAGAGGGATTGACGGATGGACAGATGGATGTTGGGATGGATGTGTGTGCATCTGATGAGTGCTGCTGTGGTCATTCAGAGCTGTGATCTCCTCTCTCTGGCCTGCTTGTTTTTTATCTCCTGTGCTTTTGGCTGCAGACCCATCTCACTCTCCTATCCAGAGTCATTTGTCAAATGAGAGGAACTGGAATTGGTTGTGATATAAGATCGATATTCCGTTTGAGATTCTGTGTAATTGATTAGTTAACGCTTTGGTTCAAGCAAAAAAAAAAAAAAAATGCACGTTTGTTTGTTTGTGCATATATTTGAAATGTTGTATGATTTTAATGTTTAATATATTACATGCTGGGGCAGCACGGTGGTGCAGTGGGTAGCACAATTGCCTTACAGCAAGAAGGTCGCTGGTTCGAGTCCCTGCTGGGTCAGTTGGTGTTTCTGTGTGTAGTTTGCATGTTCTCCCCATGTTGGCGTGGGTTTCCTCCGGGTGCTCGATTAATAAAACAGAATATATTACACTTCCCATTCTAATTATGAATTTATATCCAGATATATGGAGGGAGGGGTGGGGGAGTACTGGCTGCTTTTTTTTTAGTCTTGGCTGCATTATTATTATTTTATTATTATAATTACTTGCATTAATTCATGCATTTACTTAAAAAAAACGATTAACATATTGCACAATTTTATAGTAATAATTTTATAATATTTTGTATTCTATAATATGTGAAAATGTGAATAAATTCTATTTAAAATTATTTGATTAAAAATGTTTTTAAAAATGTAATATAATTGCCTCATCTGCATATACATATAAAATATATTATATTAACCTCATTTGCATTTATTTATTTATTCATTCATTCATTCATTTCAAAATTATCACTGTATAATTACCTGCATTCATGCATTTATATACATACATACATACATACATATATATATATATATATATACATATATATATATATATATATATATATATATATATATATATATATATATATATATATATATATATAAACAAATAAAAAATAAAAATAATAATAATAATAAATTGGGTTGCAATACTGGGAAAACATATGCTGGATAAATTGGCGATTCATTCCACTGTGGCGACCCCTGATGAATAAAGGGATTAAGCTGAAGGAAAATGAATGAATGAATGAATGAATGAATAATAATAATAATAATAATAATAATAATAATAATTAATGATGATAATAATAATAATAATAATAATAATAATAATAATAATAATAATTAATGATAATAATAATAATAATAATAATAATAATAATAATAATAATAATATTAATAATAATAATGATAATTAATAATAATAATAATAATAATAATAATAATAATAATAATTAATGATGATAATAATAATAATAATAATAATTAATAATAATAATAATAATAATAATAATAATAATAATAATAATAATAATTAATGATAATAATAATAATAATAATAATAATTAATGATAATAATAATATTAATAATAATAATAATAATTAATGATAATAATTAATAATAATAATAATAATAATAATATTAATAATAATTAATGATAATAATAATAATAATAATAATAATAATTAATGATAATAATAAGAATGCAACATGGTGGCTCAGTGGTTAGCACTGTGGCCTCACAGCAAAAAGGTTTGAGTCTCGGCTGGGTCAGTTGATGTTTCTGTGTGGAGTTTGCATGTTCTCCCTGTGTTGGCGTAGGTTTCCTCCGGGTGCTCCGGTTTCCCCTACAATCCAAACACATGCGCTGTAGGGGAATTGATGAACTAAATTGGACGTAGTGTATGAGTGTGTGTGTAAATGAGTGTGCATGGGTGTTTCCCAGTATTGAGTTGCAGCTAGAAGGGCATCCGCTGCGTAAAACATATGCTGAATAAATTGGCAGTTCATTCTTCTGTGGTGACCCCTGATGAATAAAGGGACTAAGCTGAAGGAAAATGAATGAATGAATATTAATAATAATAATAATAATAATAATAATAATAATAATAATAATAATAATAATAATAATGATGCAGTTGCAATTAATATAATCTAATGCATTCAAGCTTTGTAAGCAACACCGGGTGAGTATTTTGGGTATTTCTGGTTGAACTCTTCCTCTCCAGCCGGTCTCTGTGCTTCAGTCTCCGGCGGGTGAAAGCAGAAAGCGTTTGGTATCTCAGTGTTGACTCTGTGAGGCACATGTCAATTTGACTTCCGGCAGAACATGAATAAATAGAAAGTGGGCTCACGGCGTTAAACGTCTACAAAAGCACAGCACGTTAAAGGCTAAATCAAACTGTCTCTCCGATGGCATGTTTTGCCGCATGTCAGACTCCGGCAGCACAGATGGAGAGAGAGAGAGAGAGAGCTGGGCTAAAGGTGGATAGAGTACTGAAAAAATAATACTCAAGTAAAAGTACCATTCAATTGCAAATGTAGTGTTCAAAAATGTAGTGCGAATAAAGGTATCTGATCTAAATACTAGCCAAAGTATGATAAAAAAGTAGCCCCTCTAAAAGTACTTAAGATTTGTTTCATATTTAACTTCATGTCTTATTGCGCCACACCTTTTCTATGAATTCACACACACACACACAGAGGTGGTGCCATTTAGTGTCTGTCTGCGGCAAATAGAAAACAATGTGATGCGATACGGCAAATAGAAAACAATGTGATGCGATACGGCAAATAGAAAACAATGTGACCTCATTTTCAAACTTTTTTTTTCCCCTCAAACGAAGAATGAAAAAAATACAGTGTTTAGTTTGCTTACACCATGGGGTTGTGTAGAGATGGTTGTGTGTGAAAATCACAGTAGACTCCAAACTACTAAAAGCAGCCGTCTGGGACCGACAACCAAATTACTTAAATCCCCTTTCTGCTCCTTTCTAATGCTCAGCTTGACCTTCAGCAGATCTTCAGGACCACGTCTACATGCCTTAACCCACTGAGCTGCTCATAAATCAGACATATACGCCTCGCATTGATAAACACCTTGAGTTACAAACAGAAGATGCAAACTAATATAAATAACACTGTCGAGTTTGACACTTTCATTTCTGGTGATTAATTACAATAAGATAAAATAATGTAATACAAATTAATACAATTAATCTTGTCCTCTGGGATGTCTGTAGTTTTTTGGCATGTATTGATATATGCCATAAATTGTGATTATTATATTTTCATTTATATAAATAGGAGGCTGTTAAGGAATCCGTATTAATTTTCACATTCATACCAAAGCTAATTCTACATTATCATACTACTCAGCAGTAAATCTTTATACTTTAAATCGACTACATATGCTGTTGTGTGTTTTTAATGAATTTACTATGTTGTTCTATACCCATTTTTTATCTTTAACGTCCATTTTTTATCTTACCTTACTTTTATCTTTTTTACCTTTTACCTAACTTTAATCTTATCTTACTATACTACAACCCAAAATCAGAAGAAGTTGGGACTGTATGGAAAACACAAATAAAAGAAAGTAGTGATTTCCAAATTTACTTTGACTTGTGTTTGATTGCAAACAATATATGAACACAAAATATTTCAAGTGTTGTCTGGTCAACTTCATTTCATTTGTAAATATACATCCTTTCCTGTCATTCGGACCTGCAACACACTCCAAAACAGTTGGGACAGGAGCCGTTTAGGGCTTGTAATCAGGAAAATTGATTAAATAATGATGTGATGTGAAGCAGGTGATGTCAACAGGTGATTGTAGTTATGATGTAGTACAAAAGCAGCATCCAAGAAAGGTCTAGTCCTTTAGGAGCAAAGATGGGCCGAGGATCACCAGTTTTCCTCAGAGAAAGAGAGGAAAACATGTGGATATTTCACCTTCAACAATGCAGAACATCATTAAATTCAAGGAATCTGGAGGAATTTCAGTTTGAAGAGGACAAGAGCGCAAGCCTAAGATAAATAATCGTAATCTCCGATACCTCAGGCGGTGCTGCATCGAGAATCCTCATTCATCTATAAGCCGTGTCACCACATGGGCTGAGGACTACTTTGTCAAACCTTTGTCAAGTACCACAATATGTAGTTACATCCACAAATGCCAGTCAAAACTGTACTGAGCCAAAAGTAAGCCCTATGTTAACAGTGTCCAGAAGCGCTGTCGACTTCTTTGGGCTTGGAGGCATCTGCTCAGATGAATCAGTATTTGTGAAGTTTATTTATAAACTAATTTGGAGAGGATCACGTGTTTATGATTGATCATGGCTGGTCCCGCATTATACAATTTATGATTCACCAATCAAACGATTCCTAAGCCACTATAAATACTCTAAGCTCCATATCACAGCTATCTTCATTTTGAAGAATCCCCCCTTTCACCCCTACTCCTCCTCCTTTCCTAGATGGGTGGCACGGTGGCCCAGTGGTTAGCACTGTTGCCTCACAGCAAGAACGTCACTGATTCTAGTCCTTACGAAGCCAGCCTACATTTCTGTGCAGAGTTTACATGTTCTCCCCGTGCTCATGTGAGTTTCCCCCAAGTTCCCCGGTTTCCTCCCACCATCCAAAAACATGCAGCTTAAGTTAATTGACTAATCCAAATCAGCACCATAGACATGCTCCTAGTAAGTAGTTATCTCTTAAGAGCAATCACTATCTGTTCATTAGCTACTACAGCAGGGGAGTTCTCCAGATCTACATGAGCTCAAACTCCCCTCTCGCCCTGCAAACCGGAGGGAGCCCCGGGCTCGAGGAAATATATATATAACCTAGCCTTTTTAAAATATAGTGAATAAAAGATTTACATAAACAAAAAAATGCAACCAACAAAACACTTCAACAGTTCAACATTACTGTCCTGTCTGACATTTTTTGAGCATGTGAACACTGTCCCTGCAGTATAGTAATAAATAGTTCACTTCCTCAAAACACTGACTGTATATTTCACAATGAAATGAAAACCTGCGGCTGATCTGGAATCCCCTTGATGATGCTTGACGCGCATCTTTCTTTTGTAATTTCAAACAAATTTCATTTACCATCAGCATGTTTGTTCCCCTGCTCCAGCATCTCTCAGATATGGAAAGAAGGACAAGAAGCAGAGCAGATAAAATGAAGAAAAGAAGAGAGACACAATTATTCCTGCAGCTCTTATTTTAATGAAATGCATGCATAATTCCCCTGTGAAAGAGGCAGTAATTGCCCAAACTGTGTTATAATGTGACAATCGTGGTAGAACAAAGTATGAAATTGCAGGGGATTTTAATCATGAGTAATTCTCGCAAGAAGCTTGACAAGTTTACATAATTAAAAAATAAATATATTTTAAACAGCTCTTAAATGGGGTTTGTTAGCATGTCAGGGATCGTATTCCCGCTCTCGGCCTGGTTAAATCTGTGGGGTTTGATAGCTACTTTTAACTGAAGAAAATTTGGGATGAGTCATTTTAATCCTCAGTTTTTACTGCGGAGAAACAAGAAAGGCGGCATGCAAATAATTATGAATCATATGGACCGAGAGCCAAGGAATATTATTCGCAAGGATGAGGATGAAATTGGTTCTCTGAGGTTGTAAACCAAGATATCAGCGATTTATAAAAGAGGCTTTTCAGTATTCATAAATTAAACACTTTTAGCGTGAATTTGCCTGCTTTCGCCGTCAGGCTCCCTTTTAGCTGTTCGTTTAACATCGGTGACAAGATTATCCGTCATTTGCCACACAGCTCTTGCCCAGCATTGATTAGATTTTCCATTATCAGCATTATTTTCTGTCATTTGCGACACAGTGTTTCTTTGCAATTAACACGATTTTTCATCATTTGTGACAACACTTTCTTACCATTTGCAAGATCTTCAGTCTTTTAACAGTTTCTGTCATTAACAACACAGTGCTCTTCTGCCATCGAGAAGGTTTTTCATCATTAACGTCACTTTCTTACCACTGATGAGATTTTTGAACATTTATGACAAAACAATTCTACTAAAATGTTGAGATTTTTCTGTCGACACAATTTACAACACAATGCATCTGCATTGTCAAGATTTTTCGTCGTTTACGAAACAATGCTTCTATAACATTGAGTTTTGCCGTCATTTACGAAACAATGCTTCTACGACATTGAGATTTGCCGTCATTTATGACACATCGCTTTCACAACATTGAGATTTGCCGTCATTTACGAAACAATGCTAATACAACATTGAGTTTTGCCGTCATTTACGAAACAATGCTAATACAACATTGAGTTTTGCCGTCATTTACGAAACAATGCTTCTACGACATTGAGATTTGCAGTCATTTACAAAACAATGCTTCTACAACATTGAGATTTGCCGTCATTTACGAAACAATGCTACTACGACATTGAGATTTTCCGTCATTAACGGAACAATGCTTCTACAACATTGAGATTTGCTGTCATTTACGAAACAATGCTTCTACAACATTGAGATTTGCCGTCATTTACGAAACAATGCTTCTACAACATTGAGATTTGCTGTCATTTACGAAACAATGCTTCTACGACATTGAGATTTTCCGTCATTTACGAAACAATGCTTCTATAACATTGAGTTTTGCCGTCATTTACGAAACAATGCTTCTACGACATTGAGATTTGCCATCATTTATGACACATCGCTTTCACAACATTGAGATTTGCCGTCATTTACGAAACAATGCTTCTACGACATTGAGATTTGCTGTCATTTACGAAACAATGCTTCTACGACATTGAGATTTGCCGTCATTTACGAAACAATGCTTCTACGACATTGAGATTTGTCGTCATTTACGAAACAATGCTTCTACGACATTGAGATTTGCCGTCATTTATGAAACAATGCTAATACAACATTGAGTTTTGCCGTCATTTACGAAACAATGCTTCTACGACATTGAGATTTGCAGTCATTTACGAAACAATGCTTCTACGACATTGAGATTTGCCGTCATTTACGAAACAATGCTTCTACGACATTGAGTTTTGCCGTCATTTACGAAACAATGCTTCTACGACATTGAGATTTGCCGTCATTTACGAAACAATGCTTCTACGACATTGAGATTTTCCGTTATTTACTAAACAATGCTTCTACAACATTGAGATTTGCCATCATTTATGACACATCGCTTCTACGACATTGTTGAGATTTCTCATCACTTATATCACAGCTCTTCTACGACATTGAGATTTTCCGTCATGTACGACACAATGCTTCTACGACATTGTTGAGATTTTCCGGTATTAAGATGCATCGCTTCCACAACATTGAGTTTTGCCGTCATTTACGAAACAATGCTTCTACGACATTGAGATTATCCGTTATTTACGAAACAATGCTTCTACAACATTGAGATTTGCCATCATTTACGAAACAATGCTTCTACGACATTGAGATTATTCGTTATTTACGAAACAATGCTTCTATGACATTGAGATTTGCCGTCATTTACGAAACAATGCTTCTACGACATTGAGATTATCCGCTATTTACGAAACAATGCTTCTACGACATTGAGATTTGCCGTCATTTACAAAACAATGCTTCTACGACATTGAGATTATTCGTTATTTATGAAACCACGCTTCTATGACATTGAGATTTGCCGTCATTTACGAAACAATGCTTCTACGACATTGAGATTATCCGTTATTTACAAAACAATGCTTCTACGACATTGAGATTATCCGTTATTTACGAAACAATGCTTCTACGACATTGAGATTATCCGTTATTTACAAAACAATGCTTCTACGACATTGAGATTATCCGTTATTTACGAAACAATGCTTCTACGACATTGAGATTATCCGTTATTTACGAAACAATGCTTCTACAACATTGAGATTATTCGTTATTTACGAAACAATGCTTCTACGACATTGAGATTATTCGTTATTTACAAAACAATGCTTCTACGACATTGAGATTTGCCGTCATTTACGAAACAATGCTTCTACTAAATTGAGATTATTCGTTATTTACGAAACAATGCTTCTATGACATTGAGATCTGCTGTCATTTACGAAACAATGCTTCTACGACATTGAGATTATCCACTATTTACGAAAAAATGCTTCTACGACATTGAGATTATCCATTATTTACGAAACAATGCTTCTACGACATTGAGATTATCTGTTATTTACGAAACAATGCTTCTACGACATTGAGATTATTCGTTATTTATGAAACAATGCTTCTACGACATTGAGATTATTCGTTATTTACGAAACAATGCTTCTACGACATTGAGATTATTCGTTATTTACGAAACAATGCTTCTACGACATTGAGATTATCCGTTATTTACGAAACAATGCTTCTACGACATTGAGATTATCTGTTATTTATGAAACAATGCTTCTACGACATTGAGATTTTCCGTCATTTATGAAACAATGCTTCTACGACATTGAGATTATCTGTTATTTACGAAACAATGCTTCTACGACATTGAGATTATTCGTTATTTATGAAACAATGCTTCTACGACATTGAGATTATTCGTTATTTACGAAACAATGCTTCTACGACATTGAGATTATCTGTTATTTATGAAACAATGCTTCTACGACATTGAGATTTTACATCATTTATGAGACAATGCTTCCACAACATTGTATACTAAAGATTCCACAACTAAATACACTGTTCAGATGTCATATTTCAGACATTTGTCAGGTGTTTGTCCGAACTGCACCTGTGTGAAGCTCTTGTTTCTTACTCATTATCCAAACTCTTCTGTTGTGTTTTGCTGTGATTTTTGACTGTTGTAGCTGTGAAATAACTGAAATAATTGTTCAAAGAATGTTCATCCACCAATCAGAATCAAGCATTCACCATCCATGTAGATAAATATATAAATATATATACACTGCACACAGCTATTAGTGAATAATATCTACTGTTGTCAAAATGAGTGAATTAATCAATGACTGTTTAATATGAATCTAAAAGCAGAGTCTCCTTTCTTTTGTTATATTCACAGTGTACATATTCTGAAAGATTGTGGTGGCTGTGAAGGATTTGCAAATATGATCAAAAATGCTGGAGTTTAGCCATTTTTATATTTGCAATAAATTTCACAGCTGTTCCCTTAGTGAATGTGATGAAAGAAATAGTTTCAAAGTGGGGCAATTAAAGCGGTGGTTTAATATCAGTGGCATTTTGCATTTTGCAGCCCGCAACATATGCAAACATAAAATATTCAACTAAAATGTATTATAGATGGCCAAACTTCATTGTATTTGCCACGAGTATCACTCTCTTCCAACCACACGATAAAAATCAGAGGCTATGCAGCAGAAAAACAATCAGTCCTGAGGCTCATTAAATGCAATCGTTAAACAAACCAACTAAAGTCAGTTTCCACTCAGCCGAAACAAGCTGCAGCAAAACCCAAGCATATGCCAAACGACAACACAGCTAGCAACGCTAGTGACGCTACGAAGCCCGAGGCTAGTGTCACATTTTAAGAGATATTGAGGTAGTAAATTGGGGGAGATTGTTATGGAGGAAATTGTTTGTTCTGAATAGCTCAAGTGTTTAGAAACATACTGTCATACACTGAACAGAGTTTACAGAAGGTGATATAAAAAATGATTTATTATAAACAGCTCACCTCCACATTTATGAATTGCCTTACTTATTCACCCCAATACATCTATCTATCTATCTATCTATCTATCTATCTATCTATCTATCTATCTATCTATCTATCTATCTACACCTCTTCTTATGTGTAAATGTTAAATATGTCATTTTAAAATTTCTATATTTTTATTGTAATGGCTACTTCCAGCAGGATAACGCACCATGTCATAAAGCGCCAATCATCTCAGACTGGTTTCTTGAACATGACAATGAGTTCACTGTACTCAAATGGCCTCCACAGTCACCAGTTCTCAATCCAATAGAGCACCTTTGGGATGTGGTGGAACGGGAGATTGGCATCATGGATGTGCAGCCGACAAATCTGCAGCAACTGTGTGATGCTATCATGACAATATGGAGCAAAATCTCTGAGGAATATTTCCAGTAGCTTGTTGAATCTGTGACACCAAGGATTAAGGCAGTTCTGAAGGCAAACGGGGTCCAACCTGGTACTAGTGAGGTGTCATAAAGTGGCCAGTGAGTGTACAAAGTTTACCTAAAGTTTAAGTTAGTTTAATTAATGCAAGTTGAGATGACTAGAAAAGTTCATTTGATACATCAACGACAAAAAAAATTAAGGCAGCAGTTTTTTTTGTTGTTTTGTACAATTTTATCCACAAATTTGATCTCATATGCAACAGCCACTGGATAGAAAAATCATATCTTGAAAAAGAATAAGAAGAAAAACAGAGTTTTCTTTCTAATGTCAGCCTTCAGTGTTGCTGAGGCTCAGAGATCAGGTGGCGTCTTGTTTGTCATTCATGAATGTATTAAGTTTCTATTAGAGCTGAATCAAAACCATCAGCATGTGTTTTCCCCAGATTGAGCCTGATAGACGTCTGCTTTAAAGCATGCATGGAGGCCGAGCCATCAATATCACATGACAGCGCTGAAAGAAAGAGCAAAAGAGAAGAAAAACCAGCAGTAATTGCTATGTAAAAATGTCAAGCCAAATCTTACCCAGCAGGGACCGAGCATTGCTCATAATGGATCCAAAGTCACCCTCATTTTCCTCTTTCATTGGCTTCTTTTTGTGTGTGTGTGTGTGTGTGTGTGTGTGTGTCAGCTTTAGAGCTCTTGCCAGCGGTTTAGAGCAGGTGTCTTAAGGGAGCAGTTTCATTTCACTAATCGGAGACTCGCAGGAGAACCCTATTTTTCATATACTGAGGTACTTCTCACACTTTAAACATAAACAGAAAGTCATTTCTTTGCAAAAGACAGAGTCTTTCTAATCCTCTGGAAAGGAAGAGTAAGAATCAAGAAGGTATGGAAGATAATTGTTACCACAGAAAAATAAAAAAAGGAATTCTAAGACTTTTATTGGATTTCAGAGTTAACGTCTCACAATTTTTTGTTGTGCGTGAAAATCCCAGTAGATCAGCAGTTTCTGAAATACTCAGAGCAGCCCGTCTGGCAGCAACAACCATGCCACGTTCAAAGTCACTTAAATCTCCTTTCTTCCCCATTCTGATGCTCGCTTTGAACTGCAGCAGATCGTCTTGACCATGTCTACATGCCTAAATGCATTGACCTGCTGCCATGTGATTGGCTGATTAGACATTTGTGTTAACGAGCAGTTGGACAGTGTACCTAATAAAGTGGCCGGTGAGTGTATTTGGTTATGTGTTAGATGCAAACTTTTAACAATAATTACAGAATATACTGAAGGTATATTAAAAGGCAAAATTGTGGGACATTAATTCATAACAATCAAATAATTCCAAGAAAAAAGTCAAGATTGTTAAATGAAAACTTAGAATTATAAAAAAAATCTTGACTTTTTTCTTGGAAGTCTATGACTTTAGATGTAAATATATATTTAGATATAAATTTATAATTCTAGTAACAATTTATAGAATTCCAAGAAGAAGAAAAAAACAGCTTTCCAATAAAAAGTCATTCCGATAAAAGTCATAGAATTACAATAAAATGTCACAGAATTCCAAGACAAAAGTCAAGATTTTAGATGCAAACTTAAAATTAAAAAAATTAAATCATATAATTCCAAGAAAAGACAAAATTGTGAGATGTTAACTCTGAATTCTGATAAAAGTAAAAAATAAAGTTCCAATATTTAAAAAAAGTGTTAGATGCAAACTTTTAATATTAATTACAGAATATACTGTAGAATAAAAAAAGTCATTAAAAAGTCAGAGAATTCCAAGAAAAGGCAAAACTTGAAGTGTAAACTAATAATTCTATTAAAAAGTCCCAGAACTCTAAGAAAAAAAGTCAAGATTGTTAAATGCAAACTTAGAATTCCAAAAAAATTGTTAGATATAAATTTAGAATTCTGGTAAAAGTTCATTGAATTCCAAGACAGAAAAAATGGCTTTCCAATAAAAAGTCATTCCAATAAAAGTCATAGAACTACAATAAAAGTCACTGAATTACAAAAAAGTCACTGAATTACAAAAAAGTCATGGAACTACAATAAAAATCATAGAGCTACAATAAATGCCATATAATTACAATAAAAGTCATGAAACTACAATAAAAATAATAGAATTACAATACAAATCATAGAACTACAATAAAAGTCAAAGAACTTCAATAAAAGTCATGGAACTAAAATTAAAGTCACAGAACTACAATAAAAGTCATATAATTACAAAAAAGTCATGGAACTACAATAAAAATCAAATAAGTACAATAAAAGTCATGGAACTAAAATAAAAGTCATAGAATTACAATAAAAGTTATAGAATTACAATAAAAATCATTGAATTACAAAAAAGTCATGGAACTAAAATAAAAGTCATAGAACTTCAATAAAAGTCATGGAACTAAAATACAAGTCATGGAACTACAATAAAAGTCATGGAACTAAAATAAAAGTCATAGAATTACAATAAAAGTTACAGAACTACAATAAAAGTCATGGAACTACAATAAAAGTCATGGAACTACAATAAAAGTCATGGAACTACAATAAAAGTCATAGAATTACAATAAAAATAATTGAACTACAAGAAAAGTCATGGAACTACAATAAAAGAAATATAACTTCAATAAAAGTCATGAAACTACAATAAAAGTCATGGAACTACAATAAAAGTCATAGAATTACAATAAAAATCATTGAACTACAATAAAAGTCATATAATTACAATAAAAGTCATAGAACTACAATAAAAGTCATATAATTACAATAAAAGTCATGGAACCAAATTAAAAGCCATAGAATTAGAACACGATGCATAGAATTACAATAAAAGTCATAGATATCCAATAAAAGTCATGAACTACAATAAAAGTCACAGAACTACAATAAAAATCATAGAATTACAATAAAAGTAATAGAATTACAATAAAATAATTGAACTACAATAAAAGTCATGAACTACAATAAAAGCCACTGAATTAGAAAAAAAAGCCCAAATGTCACAGAATTCCAAGTAAAACTAAATTGTGACATATAAACTTATAATTCAGTAAAATGTCATAGAATTCCAAGAAATAAAAGCAAAATTGAAAGACGTATAATCAGGATTCAAATAAAAGTAATAGCATTTTGAGAAAAAAATGTCAAGATTGTTAGATGCAAAAACAATAATAATACAATTCCAAGAAAAGACAAAATTGTAAGATATAAATTTAGAAATCCTGTAAAAAATGATTAAAAAAACAATTTACAATTGCTACATTTAAACAAATAAATGAGCTAAATCTAATCTAAATAAGCTAAATCTAAATTGCAATGAAGTCACAATTACCACTTTGTATATATATATATATATATATATATTTTTTTTATTTTATTATTTTTTATTTTTTTTCAAATTCCTGCAGGGAAGGAGTTTCTGGGATGGATGGAGTTATTTGATGCTGTCACTGCTCCTCACAGATGAGTTCTCTCTCCTCAGGCTGTTTCACCACTGTCTTCTCACATCTTAACCACTTTCATTGTTTTGTTTTCTCTCTTTTTTTTCCACCTCTCCTCCAGCGTTTCTCAAAGGCGTAGCTTGACGTTGCGGAAGAGAGTCTTCAGCTCAGTTATTATCGACCTCTGTCTGTCCGTCTGGCTCGCCTCAGCTGGGACGCTTCCGGCGGGAAACGGCGGCCCACAACCGCCTCACAGTCCGCCAGGAGATGACATTACTGTCACGAGCAGGAAAAACATCCCTCCTTCTATCTCTTTACCTCTCCCTGTCCTCTCACCCTCGCTGTCTACAAGCTCTATAATTAGATCGGACTTGAGAGTTGACGAATGAATCGTCGTTTTGGAATGGCAGGTTCTTAAACGAGCATTACATCATTATTTACACGCAAGCTATTCCTTAAACCAGTTTGAATATTGTGTGTGCTCGTCACTGTTTTTGGGATTTAATCAACTGTTGACATTTTGTTTTGGAGTGGCAGGTTGATATGGCTGTATATCAGCACTGGTGGAAGGCGTGCGTTCGCTCGAGGCCACAGGTTGAGTGCCTTAGTGTCCCAGCAGTGCTAATATACAGTCATATTGCACTGCTATGAGGGTGATATTGCGTTTATACAACAGTTCAATGGCATAATCATGTATATAAAACAGAAAATCAAACTCGGAGAGTCTCATAAACCCTTTTGTAAGAGGAACTACTTTCTTTCGCCATTTGCTTACATCTACAGCTGACATCAGAACAGCTGAGACCGTTGCTGCTTCACTAACGTCACTTTAGAGCTAATAATTGGATGATTCTCTAGCGTAATGTCTAAAGTGAAGACAAAACAGCTGATTTTGCTCACAGTTTAAGATTATAAGGCTGAACAGCATGAAATGTCATCAGTCTACAGAGATTTTTCCAGCATTTCTCTGTTGCAATTGAGAGATCACAATAATTAACCCCGAAAAAGCCAAAGCAAAGTAAACACTAGCAGATTACTGTGGTATAAATACCATACACAAGAGAGAGATTGACTTAGAATGTCACTTACCTATTTTATAATGATTTCATCAGCTTATTCCATCAGTTTTTCTCCCCTAAGGGCTTATTATACAGTCTCTGTCGCCATCTTGTGGCAGGACATCAAACGTCTTTGCTCTGCTCAGTATGACAGGCTGATGGCCACAAACACGGTGAATCTCTGAAATTAGAAACATTTAAAATAGGCACTATCCTCATAAATAAACTGCATAGCTGCAATCTAAACAACTACATCCTCCTATAAAAAGCCTCAACAGTACATGATGTTGTCCAACAGCTGCAATATCTGTCAAACTGTAGAGAGTTTATTGATCTGCTGTCACTCTATGTGGGCGGAGGAATATACAAGAGTGAAGAGGCTGCAGGAGTGCTGTTATTATGGAATATCGCACGGCTATCAGCCAATCAGATTCGAGAACCAGACAGAACTGTGATATAAATGAACATTACATCATTATTTACACGCAAGATTGTGTGTGTTCGCCACTGTTTTCAGGATTGAATCATTTAAACCAGTTTTGTTAAATGGATTCAGACAAAAGTGTGTAGAAGAGCTACTTCAGATGTTGAGGTTTTCATTGTCTAATTTCAGTCTAATTATCAGGTATGGCTCTTGGCTGCTGCTTTGCTGTTTTATCTTTCGTATTCCACAGAAACAAGAAAAGGCTTAATGGGTTTTGTAAAACATGAGGGTGAGTCAAGGTAGAAATTATATATTTAAACTCAGAATTAAAAAGAAAAAGAGTCAAATCATGGCATGCACATTGACTGCGATGAGATATAAAAGTCAATATTGAGAAATGTACTGTAAACCCTAATAAAAATACCAGAATTCGGACAAAAAAAATCTGAAATATGAAACTGAATATGGAGGACAAAAAATGAAACAAGACAAACACATCTAAATTGAGACACAAACTAGGAAAGTAGTAGTTCAATAAATAAATTAAACAAGTCAGACATGAACTCAGAATGACAGAAAAGCGGAAGCTGAAACCTCCCTAAAACAAACCAACAAATACAAAATCTTAAAAAGTCAGAATTATGAAATGTAAATCCTGAATTTAAAAAACAAAATACATAAATAAGTTGGACATGAACTCAAAATGGGCAACCCAGTGGCGCAGTGGGTAGTGCTGTTGCCTCACAGCAAGAACGTCGCTGGGTCGCAGGTTCGAATCTCGGCTGGGCTGGGTCAGTTGGCGTTTCTGTGTGGAGTTTGCATGTTCTCCCTGGGTTCGCGTGGGTTTCCTCCGGGTGCTCCGGTTTCCCCCACAGTCCAAAGACATGCAGTACAGGTGAATTGGGTAGGCTAAATTGTCCATAGTGAATGTGTGTGTGGAAGTTCCCAGAGATGGGTTGCGGCTGGAAGGGCATCCGCTGCGTAAAATCGTGCTGGATAAGTTGGCGGTTCATTCCGCTGTGGCGACCCCGCAAGGGACAAAGCCGACAAGAAAATGAATGAATGAATGAATGAACTCAAAATTCCCCCAAATATGTCAGAAAGCAAATTTCTGAGAAAACAAGTGAAAAAAACTAGACACACATTCATTCATTCATTCATTTTCTTTTCGGCTTAGTGCCTTTATTAATCAGGAGTCGCTAATTTATCCAGCATATGTTTTTTACGCAGCGGATGCCCTTCCAGCCACAACCCATCACTGGGGAACACCCATACACACTCTTTCACACTCATACACTACGGACAATTTAGCTTATTCAATTCCCCTATAGCGCATGTGTTTGGACTGTGGGGGAAACCGGAGCACCCGGAGGAAACCCACGCCAACACGGGGAGAACATGCAAACTCCACACAGAGACATCAACTGACCCAGCCGAGGCTCAAACCAGCGACCTTCTTGCTGTGAGGCGATTGTGACTACCCACTGCGCCACCATAACAAGACATACATATGTTATTGACAGGGAAAGTCGACCTTCTAACAATAATATTATACTGCTAACAATAATATTATACATGTTATACATTATACAGGTCTATTTCAGTTCCTCAAAAACGCAAAGCGTCAACAATGCGCCTTAACACACCTCCTTTATAGGCCAGCACACGCATGAGTCCACAGAGTGGCGCAAATGGTATTGCTACTTAAACATCATGGTGCAAAATGTGAAAATTACTGTTGCGCTGATCTGAAAAAAGCAATAAATCGCGCCAAACATGTCTTGCGCCTTATTGCGCCAGGTGTATGATAGGGCCATAAGAATTTCATTAAAAACTCATTTAAAAAAGGAGACTCAGAATTCCTCTGAATTAGTTTCAGTACATACTCCAGATAAAGACCATACAGGTTATCAAAATACACGACGGTGAGACAAATAGATGATGACAATTATTTTTTTTGGGGTGAAATAACACTAGAACACATCAATGGATTTGCATGGAAAAGGATTGGAATATCAGTGGGGGGTTGTTTATATAATCTGTAATGGTTGTCTCATTGCTTAAAATAATGAAGGAAGTACATAAGCTGTTCTAAAAATAGAGCCGGCGCAACATGGCATGCTAAAGAGATGCAGCTCAGCCCGTCTAAGTGAGTTTGACTGTGAAAAATTGTCTCAAGAAAGATAGCGACTTTAAACCACTCAGTGGATTCCATTGGGAGCATCAGCTGCCCCTTGACTGGCGGCTTTATTTACATGTCAGAATGCATTTTTGGTGAAGGCCATCCTCGAGGTTAGCCTAAGGTCTGGACTAGGCTAAGGAGAAACATTTTTTTTTTAAATGAAGAACTTTAATTTTTGATAATTATGATTAATTATTGAACCCCTTTCATAGTTGGGTTTTAAATAGTTTTAAGTAGTTAAACTTTTTATAGTTAAGCTTTTCATACTGACCGTTATTAGCGCATTGCTTTAAAGTTTTCATGTCAACGCATCAAGTTTATCATGACACACCACAGCGTTTATGCATTCATAATGTTTTTTTCCTTGTTTACTTTTCTGCTAATTTTGTGAAATATCTGATATTCAGATTCTCAAATATGCATGTATTTTGCTGTTTAAACAGCTTACTAATGATTATATTATTTGATCTACAACAGCTGATAACCATGTTAGCCTGTGTGGCAGGGGAGAGATCAAAGCTGCTGGATTTACAACACGCTAATTCATCAACTTTTCCCAAAATACATAAGTGGCTTTTTAACTGGCAGAAGAATAAAGTAAACATTCTATTAACCTAAACGGTGTATATGATGTGCATAAAGCACATAGTCTGGTTATGTTTAAAATGATTTTTATTGTGGTCCCCATAGACCTCAGCGTGTATCCCTCATTATTCATGGGAGTTACGTTCTAAAAATAACCAGCAATAGGCTAAATCTGCTTAGACAGCATTATTTTTTACAATTATTATAGATGTTTTAAGGCTGTAAAACCCCTCACTACACACGTAAAGGGCACCTATGGTAAATAATCTACTTTTCAAGCTGTTTAGACAGACATATGTGTAGGTATAGTGTATAGAGCTTCATATTGGGGTGATGTAAACACACTCAGTCCTTTTTTTTAATTTAACAACATAAAAACGGTGGACCAATTGGAGCGGTTTTGAGATCAACCGCAACTTGATGTAGGAGTGCGGTCCCCCCGCCCACCAATGTTGATTGACATGTGCACATTACCAAATCCTCAGTATGTTGTTTCACGTCCGCCATTTTCAGTGTGTGAGTCAAAGCGACATCACCAGAGAAACACCCTTGCTCTATTTTTAGATCATGTAAGGCTCATTGGGCTCAACATTCACCACGTTAGCGCTCTCCTCGCCGCCAGTGTTTGTGAGTTTTGGTGGGTTTGCATACATGTGTACTTTTCATTGCATCTTCCTTAAACTTCAGCGGTTTGCATTTCCCGCGGTCACAGAAGCTCCCTGTCATCTTAACTAGGTGCAGCTGGAAAGTGCGAGCGCGTTGCCTCACGCGCGCGTCCCTCCATTGGAAATAACGAACTAACGACGCGCAGCGCCATGCATTTCGCGGTGTCGCGGATGAAAGTGAGGACCGGGAGGGTGTCGCGGATGAAAGTGAGGACCGGGGGGTTCACTCACTATTCTGCCGCCTAGGTCGCCTCTATGGACGCGCTGGCCCTGCTCAGGACACTGTTCTTATTTCTGCCGCGCCACAGAGCGTTATCTGAATAGTTTAATTTTAAATAACATGCGAATGTGCACGTCTGGTGTGTCGTGTCGTGGCTCTGAGCAGCGCATCTGGTGTATGACGCCCTTTAGTTATAGCCTCAAGCAGGTCGTACAACAGAAGCGCCATTCGGCGACAAGCAGCGTCGCGCCACGCAGCGGCATGCATTTCTGAAATCTAAAAATACGTTTCTATCAGGGGACACACACCGGCGTCGCAAGTGTGCGATACTTTCAACTGTCATGTGCGCGCCGCGTCGCGGTGCATCCGGTGTGTGATGCCCTTCAGTCAAAGTTAATTCAGTGTGCTTGGTTGTTAGTCTCTGTGTAGGCTACAAGCTCGGAGCTTTAAACTAGCACACAGTTGGCTGTAAAACTATACAAAGACACAAATGATTTTGTAGTCTCTGCTTGGTCTGTGTCCGAGTCGTACATGTACAGCTGAATGCTGGTCCTCTCACCCATGTTGCTTCTGTCTGTCTGCCTGTCTGTTGCCATACACAAAGCGGGGGAGCTCTTGGCTCCGCCCCCTTGTTAAGTTGGACGGGGAGTCGAAACTAATTCCCATGTGAAGCAACACGCCCCTAAAATGACGACTTGTGTACACCCCCCCAAAATCACACTTTTTAACACATTATGATAAAAAAAATCTGAATTGTGTTTTGAACTGAACCTAAACTGGCACACTCAGAAGAGCCATAATATTAATATTACATCCTAAAACAGGGGTAAAATAGGTGCCCTTTAATACACTTTCATCAGGCATAAACATTTTCACATGTTTCTTGTTTAAACACAGTTCAAACCATCATAGCAAAATAAGTCCAGTATTACAGAATGAAACCAAAGATCAAAACCTGTTTTCAGGCCTAAACAATTGTTTGAGAAGATTCATTTATTCCGT
This sequence comes from Danio kyathit, assembly GCA_903798195.1. NCBI lineage: Eukaryota > Metazoa > Chordata > Actinopteri > Cypriniformes > Danionidae > Danio > Danio kyathit. The sequence continues at coordinate 50,976,889 of LR812540.1, read as the reverse complement.
AATGATGCTCTACAGCCCGGTAACTTCTTTTTTCTTCAAGTATGTCCAGAATTCCAACTTTTTGTGCAACAGTGAGCATCTTCCTCAAGTAGAAATGTGCACAAAGCATAAACAAAGCAGTGTTTAGTACCATAATCACAATAATTATCACTTACCATGGAGGGATTTGCTCATGCAAATATGTCAGATAATCTAATAATCAATATCGTTTGCAAATATTTGTGAAGTGCAGCAAAATCACAGCTGGCTTCTTTGTGTTTCATCGTTTACTTCAATTGTTTACTTGGTTACATCAGTTTTTTAAACATGGGCTCATTCTGAAACTGTAGCTCTATATACATTTCTGGAGATCGCAAATTATGTACCCAGAAGTACGTATGGCTGCATTTCATCTCCAGTTCTACCTCTGTATGAACGACTTTCCCGTTGTTGCAAGTTTGTCCAGTTAGCTCACCGGTGGACTTGAAACGCAGAGAGGAGTTGACCACGACAACAGAGTTTAAGTCCAAAAAGCGTGTAAGACAAAAACAGAAGCCAAAATATAAAACAAACGAGTAAATAACGGTGAGAATATGGTAAAATCTGAAAACGTGGTAAAAATTAGACAAGGGCTTTCCTTTTTCTGGATTGCTTTTTAAAACGGTAGGTCGGGTTTAGAGAAGTGGGTGGGCGGGTCAGTCGGTGGTTTTGAAAACACTATTGGTTGGGTTTATGGAAAAAGGAGGGTGGGTCAGTTGATCAGTCAGTCAACAGCGGCCTCTGGTGGATTTAAGTGAGAACAGCAGGCTCAAATGGCACTCGCGAGAGAAATTTGAGATCTCAAAAAGCGTACACAGCGGCCTCTGGTGGATTTTACGAAAACAAAAACTGCAAAAGAAAAAAAAGAAAAGGAAGAGCCTGGGTTGGTTTTTGTTCCTGCACTTTGATTTGATTTATTGCCGAATAACCAGTCAGATCATGGTCTTAAGTCGCCGTCTGACACCAATTCTACATGCTGAATCAGGCCAATTGGATCCAATCTTAACCTGAGTTGAGGCGATGTGAGGAACACACCAAAGCAACTAGATGGACCAATGCTGACTGATGGCCTCACGAAGCCTAAGTGCCCACCATCAGCTTGGTGTGTTCCGACCCTTATAAAACAAGTGCTCTACTTTTTATAAGGCTGTACATTATTCTGCGGATCAGATTAAGATTACTCTTATTACTCTGAATAAGTCATAAGGCACACAGGTGTACATTGAGCAAATGATCTAAAACTGTTTGCCTGAACTAATATTTAGATCGTACTTCCTAGACTCATCCAAGCTCTCATCCTGTAATGTGCGTGTGTGCGTGTGTGTGTGTGTGTGTGTGACACATCAAACAACACTTCTGCAGTTGCAATTGCACGTCAGAATGCATCTTCATTGAAGGCCGTCCTTGGGGTTAGTCTAAGGTCTGGGCTGGCCTAAGAAAAGGGGTGCAATCATTTCCCTTTAAAACTCCCTTCCCGGACCCCTCCAGCTCTTAATTAAAACTGAACGGCTCAAGACAGTTTTATTAATTCTCCATGACACGTCCTCTCAGATATGCTCCTGAAGGACTTTACGTGTCGCTGTTTTTCCTGAAGTCCTCAACACTTTTGTCCCCGCAGAGTGATATATTTAAAGCTCAGTCTCGCTCTCCCCTTTAGCCATTGAGCCTCCATCCTCCATCACCGTTATTTTTTAAAGAGGAATGCAGTGGGAGGGTGGAATACAATGGGCCTCGGTGGTTTATGGGGATTTTCGTGGCTTTCAGCATTGTAAATTTGACGTAACCCCCTCCCCACCCCTCGACCAAGTGTCCAAGGCCCTGCCACGTTTGAAGGCTGCCAACTGCATCAACCCAAATATCGATCTCCTTTTCTCTTTCCCCATCCTTCTTTAACACCAGACGTTCATAAGTCATGCGCTCTTTTATGGCTTAAAGGTGCATGACCTGGACGGCCTCCCAGTAGTAGCCGCTCTGTGCTTGAAGAGCTTGAAGAACAACAGGGGTTCTGTTTCACTTCTCTAATGTTCCCTAACCGACAAAAATATGGATGGCAATAAAGTTTAAGTGGCAGCGCAGTGTACGATTGATACTTTCAATGCTTGCCTGGCCTCTAGCTGAATGCGGCTTCACTGTGCTTGTGTTCTGGCGAGCGCATGCTTAAGTAGGCTCTCAAGATAAATCAAAGCCTGTGGAGCTCCTGTTGTCACAGGGGCGTATTTTTCTCAAAGTCCACTTGCTTTTTGGTGGCCAACTGTTTTCCGGTTGAGCTGTGCTGAAGAGCTGAAAGCAAATATGGGTTCCTCATTTGGTGTATTATTATTTTATTTGCAACAGTTACACGAGTTGCGACTATATCAGATCGTACACAGCTCATAGCTTAACTAAAATAAAACATTGAAGACATTCTATGATTCTGTGGCTTGTCCTCATGGGGAGGGGGCTGTTGGAGGAGGAGAAAATCACACTTACAGTAATAAGCTTAAAAAAGGTAGGTTATGTTGTGGGTTGTTTGTCACCCACTATATATGAGCTAGCACATGATCGAATGATTGACAAATTAATACAAAGTTCTGTCATGCCTAAACTGCTCCTACATCATCAACTATATGGCGCAGGTGATTGTTCGCTGTCCTGTCAGCAGCCAATGAGCTTGCTCCTCAACATTGTTAACGCCTCAGTGTTGTTTTACGCTAGCAATATGCACTGCATTTTCAAAGACCCTCCTCCACCCCAGCTCCACCTGGGTTTAGATCTGCTATGGGGGGTTACATATCTAAATTTAGTTTGAAGCAGCAGTGTGTTATATTCTCAGACGGCATGTCTGTGAATATACTGGCAGTAGCAGGTCTCAGTACTTGATAATCAAAGCAGCAGCAGCATAACAGATCTATTCCACCAAGACCAAACACATCAACATATCCCTATACATATTCATTAACGTACAAAAGCTCTTCGAAACTTATCATCCCTTTTTGAACTCGTTAAGCTTGTGCAAACTCTTTAAGCTCAAGTTTAATTCAGCCTCGGTGTTATAGGCAATAACGCAGTAAATGGGTACATTAAGGCCAATCCAAAAGAGTAGTCAGTACACAGGCAAAGAGATCCAAGTGCAATATGCAAAGAAACAGTCAGGAAACAAGGTGAACGCTTCGTAGAGTACAAAAACAACAAGACTCAGGCACTAATGTAAGTCAGTGAGTTGTATTTATAGTCCTGGAAATCATTGATGACAAGCTTCAGCTGTGTGTCTCTCTGTGTGTGTGTGTAATCAGGGAAAACCGGAACAGGTGTGAATGAGGTGCATAACGGGATTTGTAGTCCATTTGGTGACAGATATGTAGTTCTCCAGGGATCCGCAGTAGGTAGATCGCTAGTGACTGTAACGGCAAATGCAATAAAAATCACAATTAACCCTTTCACATGTAAGCATTAAATAATCCTGCTGACTTCACAAGTGAGTTTTTTTGGCGACATGTCAAGTTTATTAGGTGACACACCGCAGCCCTGATGACTTATGTGTATATTTTTTTGTTTCTTTTTTTCAGTTATCAGCAAATATTGACAGACATTCTATTCATATTGTTGAATTTCATATTTCGTAGTTAAATAAATCATATTATTTGTTATAAGATGTTATAGGCCCATGTTTAGGCCCAATCCCAATTTTACCCCTTAGCCCACAGGTGTCAAAGCCAGTTCCTGGAGGGCCGCAGCTCTGCACAGTTTAGTTCCAACCCTAATTAAACACACCTGATCAAACTAATTGAGCCCTTTAGGCTTGTTTGATACCTACAGATAGGTGTGTTGAAGCAGGGCTGGAGCTAAACTCTGCAGGGCTCCGGCCCTCCAGGAATTGACTTTGACACCCCTGCCATAGCCCTTCCTCTTACCCCTACCCCTTGTTTTTCATGTGAAGGGGTATGGGTGTCCCAATTCTCTTTAGTTTGAAGGCATAGGGCTTAGGGGAAGGGCTAGATAGCCTTTGAAACTGAGATTTTCCAGGACAACGCTAGAAACCAAGAGGTACGAAAACTTACACACTAGCTACAACGGCAACAAGGCTGCACAGGTGATAATAACTCCTGTATAGTAACATACTATCACATCTGTCACTCGATGACACTTGAATACCCTGTCAGAAAAGGCTAGTGGCTGGGAATGACCTTTTTACAGTGTCTGCTATAACGTAATGTTGTTTTCTTGTGTGTACATAGATGAATATGACCACGGTGTAAATACAGTGTACAGTTACGGGTTTATCGCCACATTAGATGGTTCAGGGTTCATACACATTTTTACTACTAAAATTAAATGACTTTTCAATGACTTTTCCAGGACTTTCGAGTACATTTTTATGATGTAATGTTTCATGTAATGTCTACATATTCATGGTAAATAATAAGAAAAATGATGCATGTTCAAAGTTATTACAGCATATCATAAAACATGCAACAATCTATTTAGTTTAAATTAATCTTTATATCTAAAATGCATTTAGATAATGTTCACACAGAACTAATAATGTAAGAGCATGTGTTTGACCATGAACAGAAAAGAAGTAGACAACTAACATATACAGTTGAAGTCAGAATTATTCCCCCTTTGAATTTTTTAATTTTTTTAAATATTTCCCAAATGATGTTGAACAGATTCAGGAAATTTTCACAGTATGTCTGATAATATTTTTTCTTCTGGAGAAAGTCTTATTTGTTTTATTTCGGCTAGAATAAAAGCAGTTTTTAATTTTTTAAACACCATTTTAAGGTCAATATTATTAGCCCCTTTAGGCTATTTTTGTTTTCGATAGTCTACAGAACAAACCATCATTATACAATAATTTCATTATTATACAATAATTACCCTAACCTGCCTAGTTACTCTATTTAACCTAGTGAAGCCTTTAAATGTCACTTTAAGCTGTATAGAAGTGTCTTGAAGAATATCTAGTCTAATATTATTTACTGTCATCATGACAAAGAGAAAATAAATCAGTTATTAGAGATGAGTTATTAAAACTATTATGATTAGAAATGTGTTGAAGAAATCTGCTCTCTGATAAACAGAAATTAATGGAAAAAAATAAACAGGGGGGCTAATAATTCTGACTTCAACTGTATATTTTTTTGAGAATACAGACATTTGTTAAACTAATTTTCATGACTTTCCCAAAACTTTGTGGGTTTTTCAGTTTTTCCAAAACTTTTCCAGGCCTGCAAAATGCCATGTCAAAATTCCATTACTTTTCCAGGTTTTTCATGACCGTATGAACCCTGTTGGTTATGATAACATGATACCGTTGCCTTCAGTGATTTTCTGAAGATACAGACCAAAAATAACACAACTGGAATGTCTACAGCAGTCGCCATCATCTGATCTCATGTAACGTAAGAGCTTGTGGCGACATACGATGACGTGTGAGGGTGTTGTAGTGGTGTCCCAATTCTTAGGGGTAAATTTAGACTCCCTTCCCTTTCATACTCGCCGAGAGGAAGGGGTAGGGGTAAAAAAAAATAGAATTGGGATTTGGCCTTAGTCTTGCTGTAGAAAAGATTAGAACTGCTGGATTTACAACATGTTAATTCATCATTTTCTCTTGAAACACGTGAAAATAAGTGGTTGTTTAAATTAATAGAGAAATAGAGTAAACATTCTAGTAACCTGAACAGTGTTTATGTTATGCTAATAAAGCACATTATATGGATGATGTAGACATGAAATGTAATGCTTGTGATGTCACACTTATACTTCAAACATAATTTATTTACCCATAAGTGAAGAACAAGAAAGTTTAACTATATTAAAGCCTTCATATTGTTGAAGGTTATGGCCTGAAACCTCCTATATAGTGTAAATCCTGTTGTTTAAGTCTGTCTCTTTCTGTTTTTGTTATGTTTTCAGGATTGTTCGTGAAGTCAGCAGGATCTCCGTCTCCATACCCTTCAGTCCTAGAGATTATGTCAGTGTTTGCCACGCAGTGACACGAACACACAAGCAGCTGCTTTACTGGCTCGAGTCTGGGAATGCGAATATATGCGTGTGTCCTGTCAGAAACAGTCTGTCGGATGAGTCGGATCTGACCTCTCCGAGTCCCAGGCATCGTGTTTACTGTCATTTCCAGCTCACTCACACCAGATCCTGAGGAGATTCGGCAGTCGGCGCAAAACAGCCGCCCAGTGGTGTTTGCCTTCCCACAAAGCCCAGCGCCGCGGTGGGTCACACTGACATTTAGATTGGGGACTTCATAAAAAAAGAGGCTGGTGTTTTGCTGTCGCGCTCTCTTATCCAATAATCCGGCAGGTAGAGAGTGAAAGAAAGAGGAAAGGAAAGAAAGGGAAGGCGAGACAAACATGCTCACAAGGGAAATTAAGTTGTCTTATTCCACTCCTTTTGGATGTTATTTTGCACTAATCTTAAACCAATGTTCCTGTCACAACTACAAATCGTAACCTTTGTAAGGGAAAGCAAAAAAAAGAAAAGAAATAAAGGCAAGGATTTGTATGGATGGAATGCAACAAGGGCCTGGCTTTCCATCTAGATCTGTGTAATCTTATTTGTTTTGTTTCATATTTTGGTTATATTTTTCAATGCTTGAAATGCTTTATTTATATATATCTTGTCTGTTTATTTTAAGCTGAGATTTTTATGTGTTTCTGTCTATTTTTTATGTGTATATGATTTTAAATTCAAAATTTTAGCCATGTTTTTACCAGTTAAACTTAGAATGTAGATGAAATAAGTTTACTATAAATTATATATACCAAATGTTTTCAGATTCAGGATATATATATATATATTTATGACCCATTTATTCAAGCTCAACTTCAAACATTTTTACTATTAAAGCACAGTTTTATGAAACAATCGGTGGTGGATAAAATTCTACTGGTAATACAAAAATAGTGAGTTGTTGAGAAAACCCTGCTAAAACTATATCCATACTATAGAGCAGCACACGGACACATGTCTGATTAACACTAATGAACGCTTTCCCTCAGCAAAATAAGACAAGAAAATCTAAGACAAAGCAGCACAATTTGGAATAATTGGCCTGAGCTTGAGGTGCTGAGGGATAATTGGAGACGAATGAGGAGAGTTCTGCGTATAATTACTTGTCAGTTCTTGTTATTTCAGACCATTTCTTGACAGCGTAGGTTAAAAAAAAAGAGCCTTAAAGGAGAGCGGCAACAACACAACCCAACAAGAACTGAGCTGTGGCTTTACTTCGTTAAGAAATATGAGGACGTGTTGCGATAAACACAGTGATGGGCATGTAATCGCAAACTTGATGTTTAAATCAGGGCCAGCATTCACAAAGCATGTGAAAATTGTTCTGCTAAGTAGCTAGGAGATTTGTCTTTAAACCTGTTCACAAAACCCCAAAACGTTTACTAAGATAAAAGAAAGTAGTCTTAAACTAAGAGTAAGGGCGGGGCTGACCTCAATGGGTGATGTCATCAGTCTTATTAAGCCGCGGTCACACTGGACTTTACACCCCATAGACTTCCATTCATACACACGTGAATGCGTCAGACCGGAAACGCAGGGTCATGCGTCGAGTTTCGCAGGTTGCTGCGGTGCGAAGTTCAAGCTTGGTGAACTCTGACCTGCGAAATCGCATCACTTGACTGCGTGAGACCAATCCAGGATCAAAACATGACCTCTCTGAACAGAAATTTAAAACATGGAGCAATCGCTCGCTTTATTAATGTCTAATCATCTTGCTTAATCCCGCCCCTTTTCACAGCGCCGTACGACAGAATTTCGCAAGCTCAAACTCCAGCGCGACTGCGGCTTTAGGCTGATTGGCTGACAGGGGAGGGGTTTCTGTCTGAGATTTATTCAATGATATATTGTACGAAATTATGTAGCTATAGTCAATAATCAGGCTAACTGTCACGAGTTAAACTAGTATATGTTCAGCTAATGTCAGACTCTAACTTGTGCTTCTCTTAAACAATAATTGGAAATCAAAGGGTAAAACTGATCGACACTTCAGCCACCCATGATCCTTTGCACAGAGAAATTATTTGGGGTCACAGAATGACAACTGGAGGTTCAAAGTTTGACTTTACCTGTAATATGTAGTATTTATCTATGGGTTACTACTGCAATGTTTATCAATACATTGATTTTCTTGAGTAGTTTCTAGTGCAAACACAGTAGCTAGAAATTCTTTAATGAAGAAGCATTTTCTAGACAAGTGAAAGCATTGTATTAATATTGTATCTTTCACTGCACAAAAATACTTTTCTTTGAGTTTGTTTCTTGTCAAAATATCTAAAAATGTTTAAATCAAGAAACATTTTCCAGTCAAGCATAAAATGTTTTGTTTTCGAAATAATAAGTCAAAATTAAGTGACTTTTATTGGCAGATTATTTTGCTTGTTCAAAAACAGTTCAAAAACAAAACAACACGTTGTGCTTGTCTAGAAAACGCTTCTCAATTTTAACATTTGTACATATTTTGACTAGAAACAAGACAAAACTCAAGTAGGAAAAGCATTTTAGTGCGGTGATAGATTTATAATTAAAACTATAGTAGTACATCACATTTGCAACACTTCTGTCTTATGAGTGCAGCCTGTTGCATCACAGCAGTTACTCTCTGGAGAACAGAAAAGAGATAGCAAAGCGTTCTCGATGTTGACAAAAGATCCCGGACGAGCCCCCAAATTTATGTTATGCATCTTTGTAGCTCGGCGGATGGAAAGGGACTAACATTAAAATGATAACCCTGTGGACTTTGCAATTACCCTCTGAGGTTAACTGCTATGAACCTGAGACATAAATTCAAGTTCAAGTTGAGCTTTGTTGTCATTTCACTACATGTGTGAAATTAATTTGCAACAATTTCCAAAACTCCTTTTTCACGTTGTCATTATGGGGTATTGTGTGTAGAATAAATGAGTTTAATCCATTTTGGAATAAGGCTGTAACATAAACAAATGTAGAAAAAGTGAAGCGCTGTCAATACTTTCCGGATGCACTGTAAATCAAAGAAAAACAATCATTTCAAGAGTTCACACTTAGCTGATGATCAATAAAGCGTAATTAGCATGCTGTCCCGGGAGAGAGCCCTGAGCTCGTATATCCTCGAGCCCGGGGCTCCCTCCTGTTGGAAGGGCGAGAGAGGAGTTCAAGCTCAGGAAGGTCTCGAGAACTCCCCTGCTTGTCGCCGTGTGAAAAGTGTAAACTAAGGTTGTCTTAGGTAATAATTTGGTTTAGTCGATTGGCTATGGTGTATGTTTTTGGACAGTGGGAGGAAACCGGGGAACACGGGGGAAACCCACGCGAACACAGGGAGAACATGCAAACTCCGCACAGAAACGTTAACCGGCTCAATAGGAGGTTGAACCGGCGGCGTTCTTGCTGTGAGGCAACAGTGCTAGTCACTGGGCCGCTGTGTCGTCCTATAGGAAAAAGAGTGGAAGTAGGGGTGGAAGGAGGGGGGAACTTCGAGACGAAGATAACTGAAGTGAAATCTCTGGTTATTTATAGTGTGTCCGTAATCATCTAATAGGGCCTAATCACCGATAATGATGAGACGGCCTACAGAGAGGAGGTGCATGCTCTGACACATTGGTGTCAGGAAAACCACCTCTCACTCAACATCAGCAAAACCAAGGAGCTGGTGGTGGATTTCAGGAGAGAGAAGAGAGAACACACTCCCATCACCATCAACGGGACACCAGTGGAGAGAGTCAGCACTTTCAAGTTTCTTGGAGTACACATCGCTGAGGATCTGACATGGACTGCCCACACAGACGCAGTGCTGAGGAAGCCACTACAACGTCTCTTCTTCCTCAGGCGTCTCAGGAGGTTTGGAATGAGCCCCCACATCCTCCGCTCGTTCTACACCTGCACTGTGGAGAGCATCCTCACCGGCTGCATCACCACCTGGTACGGAAACAGCACCAGCAGCAATCGCAAAGGTCTACATAGGATCGTGCGTACAGCTGGACGCGTAGTAGGAGGTGAGCTTCCCTCCCTCCAGGACATTTATACCAGAAGGTGCATGAGGAAAGCCAAGAGAATCATCAGCGACTCCAGCCACCCAAGCCATAGACTTTTCTCTCTGCTACCCTCAGGCAGACGGTTCCGCAGCATCCGGTCACGCACCAGTCGACTGAAGGAAAGTTTCTTCCCTCAGACTATCAGGCTGATGAACACTTAACACACCCCACACACCACACGTGCTGCTGATGATGTGACAATAAAAGTGATTTGATTTGATTACGGAGCTGATAAGGTGCCAGCCATGTTGATCATAAGCATGTGATCCTCTCGAAATTAGTTTATAAATAAACCACACTTAAACACACACCAACCCTCAAAATAATGAAATAAAAAGTCTTCAGCATCACACACCCCTAACTACAACTCCCCAGCTAACAATTGTACGTTATAAAAACGTTCCCATAACGTTTCCATTAAGTTATAAAAACATTACGTTATTAGAACGTTTGCGTTTTTTAGACGTTGTATTAACGTTTTTGTTAGCATTTCATTCTGTTTTCATATCAATGTTTTTATAACATTATTTAAACCATTATTAAAACGATTCGACAAGAACTGAAAGGGATTGGGGGGACGTAACACAAAAGTAAAACCCCAGGCACATAACATACATACGAACATGTATACATACATAAAATAAAGCCTGCACAATGTACTCATCATTCCGAGCATGTTTTGTGGATGTCAACCAGCGGACAAAAGGTGTGATGAAGGTATACCTCCTTGATCGTCTCATTAAGATGACTCAGAAAAAAATTGCTTTCTTGACCCCTGCACACTTCATCCCTTTGAAGCTGTCACTTCGGAGGGTAAATCCTTCAATGGGATTGGGGCAAATGAAACACAGTGTATGTTTGTGTACATGGTCGGACTCTTCTACTACATTTGTTTGTGTATCTGAATTACAGCCCCACACACTGGTCTGGCATGTACACTACATAGTGTTTAGTTCATGTCAGTGGTTTCATGTGTAGGCAAGTATTTCTGAATGAAGGAATAAAGATCAGACAGGGGAATGCTCTGGCTTTTATTTTTAAGATGCTTTGTGAATACGGGACCAGGCGTGTAAACATTACATTAAGGCTGTGCTTTATGTAAACAAATGTATTGATGCTGTGCTGTGTTACCGGCTCATCTTGGCTTTACATAACATTAGCATTGCTGCTCAATTAAACACAGCGGATACTGCGGTGAAATGAACCAGGAGTCACAGACGCTCAGGTAAACCAGTGTACTTTAAACAAGCCAATTCTCTCCGGCCCATTTGCAACACAGCAGCTTTGTGCTTTGTTTATTTACCCAAATATCTCGCTCTTAATTATGGCTCTTAATAGTTTGTAGAGGTTCACTTGTTAGGGCACATGCGGGAAAATGTGGAAGTGCACTTCGTGCAATATTAGGTAAACCTGTTTAACTGCTTGTTAGCACAAATATCTAATCAGCCAATAGCAACTCAATGCATTCAGGCGTATTGATGTGGTCAAGAAGATCTGCTGGAGTTCAAATTGAGCATCAAAATGGAGAACAAAGATTATTTAAATGAAAATGACTTGAAAATAGGCTCTTTTCACAACTCCCCTAGAGTTAAACAGTAAAGATTTACCATTTTTTAATCCATTCAGCTGATCTCCGGGTCTGGCACTTTTAGCTTAGCTTAGCATAGATCATAGAATCGGATTAGACCATTAGCATCACACTCAAAAATGACAATATTTTCCTATTTTAAGCTTGACTCTTCTGTAGTCACATTGTAAGACTGACAGAAAATTAAAAGTGGATATTTTCTAGGCTGATATGGATTGTTTATTTGAATTATTATTATTCCGGATTCTCCAAATGGAAAAGCGTTGGTTGGTTGGTTTGTTCAATACATCAAATCATAGTTTATTTGTTGTGTTTATGATGGAGTGCTGGTGGTGTGCGGCTCTCCCAGATGTCTACATGGTTAAGAGGTGGTCACATTGGTTGTGTTGACGGATGTTAGCCAATTTTCAGGTGCATTATGTTATAACATTGCGGTGGCGCAGTGGGTAGTGCTGTCGCCTCATAGCAAAAAGGTCGCTGGTTCAAGTCTCAGGGTCAGTTGGCATTTCTGTGTGGAGTTTGCATGTTCTCCTCGTGTTGGTGTGGGTTTCCTCCGGGTGCTCCAGTTTCCCCAACAAGTCCAAAGACACGTGGTACAGGTGAATTGGGTATGCTAAAATTGACCATACTGTAGGAGTGTGAATGAGTGTGTGTGGATGTTCCACCATTTCCCAGTGATGGGTTGCAGTTGGAAGGGCATCCGCTGCATAAATCACATGCTGGATAAGTTGGTGGTTCATTCCACTGTGGCGACCTCAGATTAATAAAGGACCTAAGCTGAAAATGAATGAATGAATGAATAATAACATTGCACTTGATGTAACCTTGGTTACAACAAAAGGAGAGTATAGTTCCTAGCCATATCAGCCTAGAAAATAACAACTAGTCTTAATACATGATGTAACTACAGAAGAGTCGAGCTTTAAATAGGAAAATTAAAGTCATTTTTGTGTGAGATGCTAATGGTCTAATCTGATTAAATGAACTATGCTAAGCTAAGCTATCAGCGCTCTCATCAGACCCAGAGATTGGCTAAATCAATAAAAAATGGTAAAACTCATCAGTTTAACTCTTATAAAAGAAGTTTATTTCCAAGTGGAGTGTTCCTTTAAGGGATTTTGGTTGTTGGTGCCAGCGACGAGCATTTCAGAAACTGCTGATCTGCTGGGATTTTCACACACAGTCATCTCTAAGGTTTTACTGAGGATGGTTTGAAAAGGAGATAAAACAGAAAGATTGGATTTCTGAGCTGATGATTATAAAACATGAAGTTCTTGTCAGAATGAGAAGAGGATTAGATGGGGACTCATGAAATAGAGGCCGATGCAGGCCCACAGAGCACCATAAAGGAATTTCTTTGTTGAATACTTGTATCCGTGAACACTTTGTACATGCACACAAATACACTGATAACTCACACAAATCTGCTATTATTTCCCCAACTTTTTGTACATGCAAACCTTGACATGTTTACAAGAACTTATTGGTGAAAACAATAATTTGTCTAACCCTAAGTATTTATTCATTCATTCATTCATTTTCTTTTCGGCTTAGTCCCTAGCCACAACCCATCTTTGGGAAACATCCATACATACTCATTCACACACTACGGACAATTTAGCCCAATTCACCTGTACCGCATGTCTTTGGACTGTGAAACCGGAGCACCCAGAGGAAACCCACGTGAACGCAGGGAGATCATGCAAACAGATCCACACAGAAACGCCAACTGACCCAGCCGAGGCTCGAACCAGCGCCCTTCTTGCTGTGAGATGACAGCACTACCTACTGCGCTACTGCGTCGCCCACCCTAAGTATTTAATTTATGTTAATTGTCATGTCAAATAAATCGGTAACACTTGAAGTACCAATTCTCACTATTAACACGTGGCTTATTACCTGCCTATTATTAAAGTCCATGTGAAATTAAAATATATTTAGATGTCAGTATCAGTATGTTAGTCTTAAGGATATCCAAAAGCTAGTGTGATCCAAAACAGTGACAAAATTCAGCATTTAGAGAATATAACCATCCAAAGTGGACCAACAATTATTTTGCCATCTCCTCCTCATACTTCAGTTTCTCATCAACTCTTCTGACCAATCAAATGCTCTCTAGTATCTGACATGCCCCACCCCCTTCAAGACACTGCTCATTTGCTTTTCATTTGATGTGTTTGAACTTAACCACTCTCACTGGCAGAGCTGTGATACAAACAAAACACTATTGGCTGCTTTCCTTTAAGGGGAGTGGCTCATGTTTCAGCAGAAATTCCGTCAAAGTCAAAGCATGTCACTGTACCTTTAAGATATTGGTTGTTTTTGACATATTTCGATTGATCTTATACTACATGCCTAATGCTACCCAAGACCTAAACCTAACTGTACCTTAATAATAAGCAGCAAATGGAGTTTATTTAAGCCAAAGTCAAAATAATGGTTAATAATAATGGGCAAAATAATGGCCAGTAAATAATTAAAAACTAAGCATTGCTACATGCTATTATGAAACTGGACCCACTGGTCCGACTGTACCCAACTCAGTCTGAGCTGAGATCGAACTGGCGATTCATTGCATGGGAGTACGTTGCTCTAGCATCTGTCGCTAGAGCACCTTTTGAGCTATGAGGAGCGAGGTTTACCTCACTCCCATCCCGGACGAGCCCCCAGGTGTAACCCACCGGTCCTACTGCACCCAACCCAATCTGAGCTGGGATTGAACTAGTGATTGTTTGCATGGGAGTCGGCTGCTCTAACAAGGAGATTAAAGACCATGGCCTCTAGCAACTGTCGCTAGAGCACCTTTTGAGGTCAGAGGTGTGAGGTTCACCTGCATAGCACATTGCTAGCTGGCCTCCGTTACACTCACCCCCCTAAACCTCACTCCCATCTGGGTCACGGCACCAATGTAACTCTGCTGGTCCTACACTACCCAATGTACTCCAAGCTGGAATCGAAACGTCAACTCTTCACATAGGAGTCTGTTGCTTCACCATGGCCTCATACGTGTGTTGCTAGAGCACCTATCAGAGGTCAGAGGAGGGAGGTTTACCAGCATAGCTGGCCTCCATTACACTTACTCCCCTAAATCTCACTCCCATCCCGGACGAGCCCCCAGGTGTAACCCACCGGTCCTACTGCACCCAACCCGATCTGAGCTAGGATCGAACTAGTGATTGTTTGCATGGTAGTCGGCTGCTCTAACAAGGAGATTAAAGACCATGGCCTCTAGCATCTGTCGCTAAAGCACCTTTTGAGGTCAGAGGTGTGAGGTTCACCTGCATAGCACTTTGCTAGCTGGCTTCCGTTACACTCACCCCCCTAAACCTCACTCCTATCTGGGTCACGGCACCAATGTAACTCTGCTGGTCCTACACTACCCAATGTACTCCGAGCTGGAATCGAAACGTCAACTCTTCACATAGGAGTCTGTTGCTCTACCATGGCCTCATAAGTGTGTTGCTAGAGCAGAGGTCAGAGGAGGGAGGTTTACCTGCACAGCACTGCACTGGTTGGCCTCTGTTTCACAAGTATGAAATTGTTACGTGCTACACAGGTGTACCTATTAAAGTGGAAAGGTGTATTGTATATGTGTGTTTACTTCACTTGTTAATACAATATTACACTTTTTAATTAAGCGAATTATCGCATCTTATCAGATGTGCCTGTTGTTTTTATTAGCAACCTTTTAACATTTCAGGTGCGACAACTATTACTGAACAGCATTATCATAAGTGTCAAAGCTTTTGCTGACAGTGCAGGCCGATTAGCGCAGACGCTAGTGCCACTTCTGGGCTAATTATTGGGCGTCACAGATGCGCGGGCTGTTGTCTCCTGCCGTAAATCTAAACAAATCGCTCTTTTGCACATGACAGCCACTTCCAATTAGCACACAAAGGACGAAACCAGCTATGAAATGAGCTTAAGTGATTATGGCACCGTGATCTAATGCAGTAGCTTTTAATGTCTGCTGATGTTTTTTTTATTGGCTTGAATCAAAAATATGAGAAGGAAAAGGGCTAATTGGTGGCAAAAGTGACGGGAGGATTCTATACTGGAGGTTTTTCTGCACGTCCAAGAGTTCAAAGCACATTTTCATATTAGACCGAGGGAGGAAAATGCAGGGTTATAAGAAGTAGGAGAAATCCTTTGCTGATATCAGCAAGCCTCTGTCAACTGGCACAGTTTTCTCAGGCAGGTTTTAATGAAATCGTTCGTCTTTCAGGAGGAATGGAGTGAAAATATCCTGAGACAGAGCGAAAGAAAAAGTGCTATACTATGTATAGCTGAAATCCAAATTAATGACATTCAACTTTCAAAAAGGGAGCCCGTGGTCAACGGGAAATTGACTTTATTGATGCTGAAAATGACTCTACAGCACGTATGTTTCGTCACTTTTATTTCTCTATTGTTTGTTTCTTGATTCAATTAAATGTAAAAACTTGCACTTCCCCTGAAATTGCATTCCCTTTTTCTTGATAAGTCAAGAAAAGTTTGCTGAAAAATGTCAACCAGTAGCCAAATAATGCTTTATGTACACCTTTGTACTCCGACATCTGAAAAATCAACGCAATCTCACGGCAATTCGTAACTTTTTGATTAGTGGCTAATTCGTATGAATTTGTACGATCTAATTCGTACATATTAGTATGATTTGCTCATCACCCAATGACGGTTGGGGTTAGGGGTGGGGTTAGGAGCCACGCCTCCTTTTTAAAATCGTACATTTTTGTACGACTGAACTCGTACGAATTAGCCACTAAACTGACAAAACGTAAAATACTTACGTTTCTTCGTGAGATCAGGCTGGAAAAATGCACATTTATCTGTTTCCTCCGTCTTGTGAAAGTTCTCAAAAGAATTGTAGTCTCTCCCTCAGTAATGTTCATTTATGTTAGCTTTGTGTAGCATGCTAGAAACTTAACAAAACGGTAACACTTTACAATAACAGTACATGAATAATGACGTATTAATGTGCAAACTAAACTTCATTATGAATTAGTGATGAGTTAAGCACTAATCATGAACTAACTTTACCTACAACATGAGTCACATGAGTTCATGTGTGAACAACGGCTACCTTAATGACTTGTTAGTACATATTGTTAATTAATGTATTAGTTAACATTTAAGTTTAAGCTAAATGTAACCAACATGAACTCATGAGCTGTTAATGTATGATTGTGTCATGACTACTTGGAGGGGCACATCATCATTAACTCATCCTTAACTACTCATGAACTCCTGTTCATGCTGATGTTGACAGAACACTTTTCTATTGTTATTCAGTGTAAACTCACTAGTTGGACGTGCATAAGGAGGTCATGAGTAGTTAAGAATGGGTTAATGATGATGTGCCCCTCCAAGTGAAGTCACAACATAATTATATATTAACATATCATGAGTTCATGATGTTTTTAGGGAGAAGATGCAAACTCCACATAGAAATGCCAAGTGACCCAGCCGAGGCTCGAACCAGCGAACTTCTTGCTGTGAGGTGACAGCACTACCTACTGCGCCACTGCATCGCCTAAGATGTTAAATTATTCTTTTTAACTGGAGTCGCCAGCAGATGCCTCTCCAGCTCCTAATAAACAACACTGTTTAGTTTAAAAACGCATGCTTTAAAAGTTAGCATGTTTTTTTATTCACCTTTTAGATCTTCATTTATTGATGTTCTCTAAATAATTTTTCTCATTTGTCTAAACTTATTTTAACAAGATAATTCATGCTAGCATAGTTTTAAAACACAATAACAACATGCTAATCATGCTAGCATAGAGTTAAATATGCTAATCATGTGCTAAACATGCTAGAAACATGTTAATGACATGCTAACAAAGTTGAAAGTTTTAACGTTAGTCATACGCTAAAACATAATAGAAACAAGCTATTTTAATCATTCATTCATTCATTCATTCATTCATTTTCTTTTCAGCTTAGTCCCTTTATTAATCCGGGGTCGCCACAGCGGAATGAACCGCCAACTTATCCAGCATGTGTTTTACGCAGCGGATGCCCTTCCAGCCGCAACCCAGTACTGGGAACTATATTAATCAGCCAAGCCATAAAACAGACTTAAATGTAGTAATAAAAGGTTAGCCATGTGCTAATTCATACTACAACATTGATAACAACAGTGGTTTATGCTAGTAACAGCTTAAATCATGCTATCAATGTGTTAAACATTGTGGTAAATGTGCTAAATCATTAAAAAAGTTAGCATAATTTTGTATAGCCTACCTTTTAGATCTTCATTTAGGCCTTCATAGGTGCATTAAACATGCTAGAAACACAACAAAACATTCAATTGTGTTATCAACATGCTAAACATAATAGCAACAAGCTATTTTAGTTAGCCAAACCCTAAAACAGACTTACACATGCTAGAAACATGGTAAATACATGTGCTAATTCATACCACAGCATTGCCAGCCACACTGTCATGCTAGTAACATGTTAAACTATGCTAGCAATGTGGTAAAACTTGCTAAAGATGATAAATCTTATTAAGTTAGCATGTTTTAATATACCTCTAGATCAGGCATCACCAAACTTGTTCCTGGAGGTCTGGTGTCCTGCAGATTTTAGCTCCAACCCTAATCAAACACACCTGAACAAGCTAATCAAGGTCTTACTAGGTGTACTTGAAACACCCAGGCAGGTGTGTTGAAGCAAGCTGGAGCTAAACCCTGCAGGGCACCGGATCTCCAGGACCGAGATTGGTGACCCCTGTTCTAGATCTTCATTTAGATGATGTTTCTAAACCCTTGTTGATCTTCATGAATTCAGCGGAGGTGAATGTTTCATGTCGAGCATCACAACCTGCTAATCACCTCATTGCTTTAGCATTTAAGGCTGTGAGAAATGTAGTCCCTCCCTCACCCTGCTGAAAAATCCAGCTGAAACCAGCCTAAGCTGGTTGGCTGGTTTTAGCTGGTCGACCAGTCTGGTTTTAGAGGGGTTTCCAGCAATTTCCAGCCTGGTCTTAGCTGGTCAGGCTGGGAGTTGACCAGCTAAAACCAGCTTGACCAGCCAAAACCAGCTATGTCCAGCTTAAACCAGGCTGATCAAGCTGGTTTTAGCTGGTTTTAGCTGGTCATTTTCCAGTTAAGACCAGGCTGGAAATGGCCAAAACCCCTCTAAAACCAGGCTGGTCGACCAGCTAAAACCAGCCAACCAGCTTAGGCTGGTTTAAGCTGTTTTTTTCAGCAGGTCAGTGATGATAATTTGTGTTAGCGGTGTGTTTAACATGCTTAGAAACATGTTAACCATTTGTTAATTCATGCTACACCATTGTTTTATTCTAGTAACATGTTAAATCATGCTAGCAAAGCTTTAAAACTTGCTAAATAGGCTAAATCTTTAAAAATGTTAGCACGGTTTTAATATACCTTGTAGATCTTCATTTATATGGCGCTCTCTAAATCTTCATCCTCGTTGATCTTCATGAATTCAGCGGAGGTGAATGTTTCACGTCGAGCATCAAAACCCGGTAATCACCTCATTGCTTTAGCATTTAAGGCTGTGAGAAATGTAGTCCCTCCTTGACAGTTTCACCTTAATTAAATGCACTTCGCTAGTGAGACCAACGGCTCTTCGGGGTCTCCGTAAATCACAGGCCGCTTCACGCAAACAGCCAATCACTCAGCGCTTGAATACATTTGTTCTACGCGGACAATATTTGTCTATTCCCCTGGCAGGCTTTCACGTGAGGCGCAGATTTATACGGCCACACTTCATTATTCGCGCGGCCACTGTTTATGTTCATTAGTCGCAGTGATGGCTTTTTCTGCGTTATATATGGCCGGTGTTCATATGCGTTGTGGGTGAGCCGTCGGAAAGCTCATTGATTTCTGAAGTGATTTAATGCTGATTTTCAACAAGCGTGGAAAATGGCTTCGACCCTCCTCAAGAGCTCAGTTCAGTTTAGTGGGTGAGTTTGGTCGGGGAAGGTTAATTATTAATTGTGTTGTTTGTTTATAGACTACAGTACAGTTTACGAGTTGTTTGGAAAGTGCTAAAGTAATAGAGCCAATAGAGTCTCAGATCTGGCTTTTTTTTGGAGGGATTTGATGGTCACAGATGGGCGGTTTAGTCTGCAAAATAACAAACATACATCTCTCTGTCTTCTCTTCTGAAGTTAGTGGAATAGAAATGGACTGTCGGCAGGTAAGTGAGCAGATGTTTGTAAACCTGACGGATTCAGTTTGTTCCCTCATGGACTATAGTTACACATGTCTAATCTTGCTTTCTTTTCCCTCATGGTTTTTGGAGAGCATGTGTCCCTCAATGCTATCTGTTTGAGATCTTCACTTGTTTATAATTTTTAGTTTTTTAATGATTGATTTTATTATGTCACCTTGTAAATACATAATTTGAGAATTAACTAGTTTCGTCTTGTTTACGTTTACTTCATTCGGTTGTAAATATGGTCATTTATATTTCATAGTATTTAAATTATGTTTGAATTTTGTATTTTGACATATTTTATTATATTTTTAACCAATATTTGATGCTTTATAATGTTATGTGAGTTTCCCAGAGATGGGTTGCAGCTGGAAGGGCATCCGCTGCGTAAAACATTTGCTGGATAAGTTGGCGGTTCATTCCGCTGTGGCGACCCCAGATTAATAAAGGGACTAAGCCGAAAGAAAATGAATCAATAATGTCATATGGCTTTATAAAATGTTATTTTAACTAGAAATAGCATAACTAGCTGATTGAACTAGAATACTATATATTTAATATTTAATATTAGTGTATAATTTATTATGTAACAGCATAATTTCATTAAACCTAAATTATTATTATTTTTATTATTATTATTATTTTTATTATTATTATTATTATTATTATTATATTTAAAAACACACTTGTTCCACAAATTATTTATATATTATTTATTATTAATATGTCAAGAGGAAATAAAATAATATATTTTGTATTGTAAGTATTGTAAATTATTACAAAATGACACGTTTTATACTCAAAATGTATTATCATTATTATTATTATTACTTTAAAAACCACATTTAGTTATTTTATATGAATATTTCATATCAATATATAGAGAAGAAATAATATAATTTTTAAAGTATTACAAAAAGTCACACTTTATACTCAAAAATATATTATTATTATTATTATTATTATTATTATTATTATTATTATTATTATTATTATTATTATTATTATATTTAAAGAACACACATGTGACCCACAATTTTTTTACATGGATATTTAACATTAATATGTAAAGGGGAAATAATATAATATAATATAATATAATATAATATAATATAATATAATATAATATAATATAATATAATATAATATAATATAATATAATTTAATTTGTAAAGTATTGTAAATTATTACAATATGACACATTATATACTCAAAATATATTATTATTATTATTATTATTATTATTAAAAGCACATTTAATTATTTTATATGCATAAATATATACATAGAGGAAATAATATAATAAAAAATAATTTTTAACATTTTACAAAATGTCACATTTTATTCTTAAATATATTATTATTATTATTATTATTATTTTTATTATTATTGGTTTTTTTATTTTATTTTTTAATTTTTTTTATTACCAAATATCAAAATGATTTTATAAAGCTGCTCTGTTTGCATAGGAATTTTGTAAAAATAAATAAAAAATAAATTAGGACTGGAGGAAAAAAAAAATCATGCAATAATTCTTAACTCATATGACTTTACATGCAAAAAATAAATAAATAAAGCTTTTGCTGTAAACATGTATTCATTCACCATAAAGGGTTACTATTGCTTTAGTGCATTCATTTCAATTAATACTTAAAACCACAGTTAAAAAATGCAATATTTTGCAAATAAATGGATTCCGAGGCACAGATGAACAAACAATAACATGTAGAGATAATTATTCTCCAGACAAATGTAAAATTAGAAATGCTGGGTGAGGATGAATGTGTGAAGTTCAGACGTTCGGCTTCAGCTGTCAGACAGACGCACCAGACTGTGTTAATATTCACACTTTTACATATTTAAACGAGCACATTTCCATACGCACATCATTGTCATGCAGAGTTCAGCGAATGTTTACAAAGGGAAAAAATCACTTTCAAATTGTTTCTCTTAGACGGCAATAAAATCAGACGTTGTGGTTTCAGAAGAAATAGAAAATAAAGCTCGAGTCTAATGGCGTTTTTATGATGTTTTCCCTCATCTAATACCATGTTTTGACTTGGCTCAGACTTTAGTTTTAAAGAATATACACTGGACCATACTTATTGATAAATGTATGTGATAAATAATATGAATTTATAAACCAGGCAAATACCATTGTATACGAACACACGGGTCATCCAGTGTAAAAATACCATAATATTACAATCTGAAATCTATATTTTTAGATATTATAGTAATTAAGTGTAGGAGTAAAATGCTTTTTTTTATATGATTCAAATATACTCTTCAGATATTAAATTAATAACATCACTTAATAATTTATATAAATATTACAGCGAAGATAAACAAAAATAATTATCAACAATTACAATTTCCAACTATTTCGTCCTGATCGAAGCATTTCTAAAATAATTAAAAGAACTTACATTCTGAAGCACATTATATAAAAATAACAACAAATAAATTCTCAAAATTACAGTAGAAACATAAGAAAGGACGGGTGTCCACCAAAGTGTTTATACAGTGGCTGAGAGCTCAAACGTGCTGCAAGAAAACATTAGTTTTGAAAATACACGTTAACACCAAATTTTCACAATACATGCAAATACTGTTATTCTGGTGTTCCAAATGCAACTAATTTAAACAGTTCAGGCTCATTCTGATTACGTAGTGGGAACTCCAGCTTATAAGTTTAGAATTCTGTTTAGTAAAAATACGTTACTCTGAGGGGTAGGTTTAGGGTTGGGGTAGACATTAATGAAATACAATCATTCATTTATTTTCTTTTTGGCTTAGTCCCTTTAATAATCAGGGGTCGCCACAGCGGAATGAACCGCCAACTTATCTAGCAAGTTTTACGCAGTGGATGCCCTTCTAGCTGCAACCCATCACTGGGAAACACCCACACACTCTTGCACACATTCACATACACTACAGCCAATTTAGCTTATTCAATTCCCCTATAGCGCATGTGTTTGGACTGTGGGGGAAACCGGAGCACCCGGAGGAAACCCACGCCAACACGGGGAGAACATGCAAACTCCACACAGAAACACCAACTGACCCAGCCGAGACTCGAACCAGCGACCTTCTTGCTGTAAGGTGATTGTGCTACCCACTGCACCACCGTGCTGCCTAATGAAATACAGTAAATGGGTAATTTAATATAAATATGTCTTCTGTCCCTTCTAGCAACAAATGGTGAGGGAAAGGTATGATATTTGATTAAAGCTTATGACTGCAAATAATGTTTACAAAGTGGACAGACACATTGTTTATATCAATCAAGAGTTCACACTTAGATATTGCTTGATTTAGGTAGAAGAACACTGAGCTCTGAGATAATTGAGCCCAGGGCTCCCGCCTGGCGTGCGTAACCCAAACAATGACGTAACTCGCGGCTGAACTATCATAGTATGATGCATCGTTTGGGAAAAGATGATGTAGTGACGAGTGTTTCCCAAAACCCCTAGTTTCTCTGTCGCAGATCCATCGTTTGAACCACGTTAGTTATAACGTAAAACGCCCATAATGATGCTCTAAACAGGGTGGTAACAACTTCTTTAGAGAACAACCCCATCATTTCTTTGTGCAAATTATATTGTTTTACACGCACACACATTTAAAATAAAATCCAATATTAGTTTTGGTAAAAACATGCACTCGCTTAACATATTAATTGAAATATATGTAAACAGCACATATAGAGCCTGGCTGCGTCCGAAACCGCCTACTACTCAGTAGGTACTGCATTTGAATTTAAACGTACTACTCGGCCGTTAGAAAAGTACGTTCTATACAGTATGAATGTAAGAAGTATGAATGGAATTCGGACGTACTACATCCGCCATTTTGTCATGGTCACATGACCTACCTGCGTCAGTTGCGTCGCTTTACTTCCATTCATGAATTCTCTCGCGGGGCATCATGGGATAGCGCAGCGTGCATGGGATGCGCACTTCAGAATCTCGCCGGAAGTAGTAAGTCATCCAGGTACTTCTTGCATACTGATTTTCGAATTCTATGAATTCGGACATACTACTCGGCTCGCATACTGATTTTAGTGTACTGTATAGTATGGAAGTATGCGGTTTCGGACGCAGCCCCTGTGTTTGGTTTACTAATATTACTGAGAACATTACCTATTCTAAAACATAAAATCACTTACAAAAGCTAACACTATTCTAATATCATAAATAAATCATATAAACAAATAAATAAATTTTTAAGTAATTTAATTTAATATTTGTTATTTATTAGGAAATGAAAAAAAAATCCTACTTTAATAATAATATTAATAATATTAATGATGACGATTAATATTATTATTATTATTATTAAGTAGGATATTGTTAATTTCTTTATTTATTATTTATTTATTTATTTATTACGACAGATTTGGGAAACGCAAAATCAACAAACTATGTTTGTAACGACATAACTTGCGACCTTAGTTGGCCGGAAACGCACCCCTGGTCAATAAGCAGATAAGGGGGTCAGATATCAGGTAGGTCTCGAGAGGTCCCTGCTGAAAAAAAACAGCTTAAACCAGCCTAAGCTGGTTGGCTGGTTTTAGCTGGTCGACCAGCCTGGTTTTAGAGGGGTTTTGGCCATTTCCAGGCTGGTTTCCAGCCATTTCCAGCCTGGTCTTAGCTGGTCAGGCTGGGAAATGACCAGCTTAAACCAGCTAAAACCAGCTTGACCAGCCTGGTTTAAGCTGGACATAGCTGGTTTTGGCTGGTCAAGCTGGTTTAAGCTGGTAAACTCCCAGCCTGACCAGCTAAGACCAGGCTGGAAATGGCTGGAAACCAGCCTGAAAATGGCCAAAACCCCTCTAAAACCAGGCTGGTCGACCAGCTAAAACCAGCCAACCAGCTTAGGCTGGTTTTAAGCTGGATTTTTTCAGCGGGGCTCCCCCTGGTAAAGGAAGGAAAAGGAGGAGATGGTGGAAGGGGGGATTCTTCTAAAACGAAGATAAGGTAGTGAGGCGAAATTTGTCTATTTATTGTAAACTTGAATCAATCTGATTGGATTATTACTGATTACAGATGAGGGACCAGCCACGATCAATCATATCATGTGCTCCTCTGGAAATTCGTTTGTAAAACTTTATATAAAATTAAAAAGAGTGCAGATTTTCAAGAGAATTTATTCTGAAAACCCACAATAAACAAACCTTTAATAGTAGAAATGATCAAAGTACTATTCATTCACTTTCCTTTGGCTTAGTCCCTGATTTATCAGTGCTCATCACATTGGAATGAACCGCCAAATCTTCCAGCATATGTTTTACACAGCGAATGCCCTTCCAGCCAGATCCCAGTACTGAAAAATCAAAATACTAAGCCCACTTTTACTGGTGACCCTGTGGTGTGGGCCGTCAACTGCTTCAACATTCACTTTTATTGATGAAAGCAAGTCTATTTATATTAGGACTGATATGATAATCATGTTCGTCATTAAACTGTGAAATGACTGAACTCAAAGTGTGTGTAGTAGTGTAGTAAAAGTGAAAATATCCCAGCATCCCTCACTTTGGATGAAATCATCTGCTTAAATAACAAGAACATGTAAATATATTCAGCGAGGTAAACTCCGGCGAGGTATGTTTAGACTTTGCAAAGGTCAATCCGAAGTGTTTTTTTCTTGTTAACTTCTCGGATCCACCCCTGTTGAGGCACTCGGCGACTTCAGCGAGCGCCGCTGCACATCAACACGTATACAGAGAGCAAATATAGTGCTTTAATCTGAGGAAAGTGAGAGAAAGAAGCGCGGGATGAAGAACAGGTGTTATTGGAGAATCCCTGCGGCTTTTCTTATACAAGGCCGTAATGGATTTGTACTAACAGTGCAGTATGACACGCTCGGCTCTGTCAGGATGAGGAGAGTCAGGTGCTGCTGATTGTGTCTGCAGGCGCTCTTTTTGATCTGCGCACACACACACACACACACACACACACACACACACACACACACACACACACACACATAGATTGTTTTACTCTAATACTTCACTTTCATAGACTCTTGTACATATAGACACATACATCCACTTTAAATCACAGTATTTTTGTTACCTTGTTCTCTATCTACCTCTTTCTCTTGCATACACACACACACACACACACATAAACGAAGAAGTTCAGTGAGAATGAAGATTTAGAGAACATCATATATACGAAGATCAAAACGGTAAATAAAAAACAAACTATTAAAACGTGCATTTTAAACTAGATGGTAGGGTTGTCACGATACTGGAATTCGATATCAATCGGTATTTCGATCTTACATTTTAAAAACGCCATTTCCCGCGAACATTTAAGCAATGTGGAGCGTTCTTAAACACTGCTGGTTTACCATTGTGTTGACGTGCTCAACAGAAATGACTGTGATTGGCCGTGAAGGTCATCGACTCACCGCTGTTTGCTGAGTGTAAACACAGATACAGGAACACTGGAGCATTTCAAAGTCACGTTGATCAGCTGGTTTGTCTATGAGCTGACACACGAGCGATCCGCTGATGAATCGCGGCTTTAAAAACGCTCAAGTGTCTCTGTATCTGTGGCTTCACACAGTAAACAACGGTGAGTTCGGTGTGAAACGATGACCTTCACGACCAATCACAGTCAGCAGATTTGTTGGCTACACATCCATGATGCAAATCTCACCACATTCCAAAGGTGCCCTATTGGATTGAGATCTGGTGATTGTGGAGGCACAGTGAACTCGTTGTCATGTTCAAGAAACCAGTCTGAGATGATTCGCACCTTATCCTGCTGGAAGTAGCCATCAGAAGATGGAGACACTGTGCTCATAAAGGGATGGACATGGTCAGCAACAATACTCAGGTAGGCTGTGGCGTTTACACCATGCTCAAATGGTACTAATGGACCCAAAGTGTGCCAAGAAAATCTCCCCCACACCATTACACCACCACCACCAGCCTGAACCGCTGATACAAGGCAGGATGATCCATGCTTTCATGTTGTTGAGGCCAAATTCTGACCCGAGCATCCGAATGTGGCAACAGAAATGGAGACTCATCAGACCAGGCAACGTTTCTCCAATCTTCTCTTGTCCAGTTTTGGTGAGCCTGTGTGAATTGTAGCCTCAGTTTCCTGTTCTTAGCTGACAGGAGCGGCACCCGGTGTGGTCTTCTGCTGCTGTAGCCCATCCGCCTCAAGGTTGGACGTGTTGTGTGTTCAGAGATGCTCTTCTGCAGACCTCGGTTGTAACGAGTGCTTATTTGAGTTACTGTTGCCTTTCTATCAGCTGGAACCAGTCTGGCCATTCTCCTCTGACCTCTGGCATCAACAAGGCATTTGCGCCCACAGAACTGCCGCTCACTGGATATTTCCTCTTTGTCGGACCATTCTCTGTAAACACTAGAGATGTTTGTGCGCGAAAATCCCAGTAGATCAGCAGTTTCTGAAATACTCAGAGCAGCCCGTCTGGCACCAACAACCATGCCACGTTCAAAATCACTTAAATCCCCTTTCTTCCCCATTCTGATGCTCGATTTGACCTGCAGCAGATCGTCTTGACCATGTCTACATGCCTACATGCACTGAGCTGCTGCCATGTGGAATTTGTGTTAACAAGCAGTTGGACAGGTGTACCTAATAAAGTGGCCAGTGAGTGTATATTAAACCATATTATTTTAATATGCAAACAGTTCTATGATTTGCTAAATATGAAAACACCACAGTATTATATGATTTACACTCATTTGTTATCATTTATAACATATTTCTGTCCTCAAGTCTGTTTGTCCTCCTCTATGTTTCCTTTGTGTAGCGAGCGCCGTATCTTCTCCAGGCTCTCTCTGTGTTTGTCGCAGTGTTTCGGGCTCACGCTGCTTCTCTCTGACGTCGCTCATTGTTTATTCCGCGTCCGTTCGCCTCTACAGTCGACTCCGCACAACAGACGAGTGTATTTGCAGGTTTTGACGGCAAACGTGTTGTGAAAGGTCAACCAGCACCTCATATTGAGCGCAGACTGTTAGCCAAATCTTTAAAAACACTCGTTATTTCAAAAGGGAAACCTGCTCCTGCGCGGAGCCGCATTGTTGTCAAAATGGCTCTCAAAGGTCAGTTGTTTGACTGTCTGTGTTTGTTCCAGTGCGCATCGCTGTGACCCGCTACACCTTTATGCACCTTTATCGATTCCCTGAGTGCCGACCAGACAAAGATGTCACAGGAACCCAACGAAAAAACAGCCTTTTAGAGGGAGGTGATAATCAGATATAAAGGCTGAGCGCGAATGAAAAGACTACTGTAAAGAGAAAGAGAAAGGCATTCTGCGAGGATGAATGCTGTTTCTGCAAGGCCATTAGGTTTTACAGCAACAGGAACAAAAACAGCACTCATAATAATCCTTCAGCTTTTCAGTCTTGGGAACATCAGCTCATGCTGTATATTCTATTGAATTATTATCATGGATATAATGTTCAACTAACACTGGGTTCACATGCTTCCCTGGTTTAATGGAAACAAATCACATATTTCAGGATCGCAAGTTATCTTTTACTTCACCTCGGAGAAAACAACACTCATTACCTTCTTTGATTTTTCTTTCTCCGTAGCCTTTCGTCTTCTTTGACTTTTGGTTCTGCCTGTTATCCTCTGATTTCTAACCTGTTTTTGTTAACACAGCAAACCGAGCAGGGTTTTAACAGAGTCTTCAACTATTGATCTGATTCATGGGGTGAAATGGGAAAGAATAAAGGTGTGAAATGAATGAGAACACATTGCAGTATATAACAGACATGTGCCTCCGGTGTCACAAACTGGTTTGAAGTGGATATAGTTATTATCCACAGTAAAAAAAAAATTCAAGAGTTCAGGCTTAGCTGATGATTGGTAATAAAGCGTGTTTGGCATGCTGTCCCGGGAGAGAGCCCTGAGCTCAGAATATCCTTGAGCCCGGGGCTTCCTCCCGTTTGAAGGGCGAGAGGAGAGTTTGAGCTCAGGTGGGTCTCGAGAACTCCCCTATTTGTGAACTACTGAGATAGACTAAGAGTTGCCTTATGCTGCGTTCACACCAGACGCGGAAGAAGCGTCAAGCGCAAGTGATTTACATGTTAAGTCAATGCAAACGCGCGAATAGACATCCTGTGGCGCGATACACGCAAATGGCGCGGCGCGGCGCGGATGGCGCGATACGTGCGAATGTCGCCGCGCGAATTGAGCGTTGACACGCTTAACGCGCAAATCGCTCGAGTTCATAAATCTGATCTTCTGCGGACATTCGCGCCGCGTTAACCAATCAGGAGCTTGCTCTTGTGGGGGCATAATTGTGACATAGCACCTGTTGTTGCTGTCCCGGGGGAAATCCTCCAGCCGACACCGACAACAGTTTATCAAACTGGGCTCGGCTCAGTCAGAAGCACCGGTGAAAGCCTCCGTCATCCAGGTTCAGTTTCTGAAGGAGTTTATGAGCTCACAGAGCTGGGTGCACCTCTGAAAGTATCTAGTGGACTCAGACACTGCTCCAAACGTATCGACGCTGTTTTACAGCCTTCATAAAGCACATAAACACAGTTATTTTATCAATAAAATCCATGTTAGCCATTTAGCAACGAAGCTACAGTCACCGGGCAGACAGAAGCCCTGCCCATGATGCGAATCCGCGTCTGTTCTGAAGTGAATTTGACGCGCGAATGAAGTGGAGTTTGACGAGCGAATGAAGCGAGTAAACTCAAATATTCACGCGTCTGTTCACGCTTTAGATTAGGATGCTATTTTTAGGTAGTCAATTTACTTATGGTGTATGTCTTTGAACAGTGGGAGGAAACCAGAGAACCCGGGGAAAACCCACGTGAAACACGGGGAGAACATGCAAACTCCGCACAGAAACACCGACTGGCCCGGAGAGGGCCAAATCAGTAACGTTCTTACTGTGAGGCAGCAGTGCTACCCACTGGGCCACCGTGCCGCCCTATCAGAGAAGGGGAGGAGTAGGGGTGGAAGGGGGGATTCTTCTAGATGAAGATGACTGGAGTAGAAAGCTCTGGTAATTTATCGTGTGTCAGTGTTCATCTGATTGGTACAAACACACGGAGCTAATGCGGTACCAGCTGTGTTCAATCATAAGCACATGATCCTCTCGAAATTAGTTTATCAATAAACCACACAAAGTGCCAAGATGTTTGCACACTCCAGAAACGTAAGCATTGTATTTATACAATTTAAAGCTAATATGTAATGTGTATTTCTATAGCGCATTTATTGTGTATGGTCATACATCCAAAGCTCCTCACAATCATGAGGGGAGTCTCTCCACACCACCACCAGTGTGCAGCATCCACTTGGATGATGCGACGGCAGCCACAGGACAACAGCACCAGTGCTTCACCACACACTAGCTATAGGTGGAGTGGAGAGACAGTGATAGAGCCAATTCAGTGGATGGGGATGATTGAGAGTGCCGATGGAGGCAAATTGGCCATTACACCAGGGTTACACCCCTACTCTTTACAAGAAGTGCCATGGAGTTTTTAATGAGCACAGAGAGTCAGGACCTCAGTTTAACGTCTCATCTGAAAGATGGCGCCCACTGACAGTGTAGTATCCCCTTCACTTTTACCACAGGTTGAGCGCCCCCTGCTGGCCTCACTAACACCACTTCCAACAGCAACCTAGTTTTTCCATGTGGTCTCCCATCCAGGTACTGACCAGACTCAGCCCTGCGTAGCTTCAGTGAGTAACCGGTCTTGGGCTGCAGGGTGATAAAAAAGAGAGGGCGCTAACTGACAGCTGATAATAAATAGAACTTTATTTTCTCTATTGCTATATTTAATCTGTTCGCAGGGGTTAGACCCATTTATATATATATACATATATATATATATATATATATATATATATATATATATATATATATATATATACATATATATATATATATATATATATATATATATATATATATATATATATATATATAGTATATTGTTTTGTAAATCTGTCTGTCGTTTTGTCATCTACCTTTATGATGTTCTCTCTCTCATTGTATTTGTCTCTATTGTTTTTGCTGTCATTTGGTCTATATATTGTTCTGTCTTTCTGTTGTTTTACTTTTTTTTCTGACTGTCTGCCTATTGTTCTCTCCATTGTTTGGTCTGCCTTTACAGTATGTCTGTCTGTTTGGTCTATATATTGTTCTGTCTCTGGTTTTAATCATTGTCTGTCTGTTGTTCTCTCTGCCGATTTATCTGCTGTCTGTTGTTTGGCCTATATATTGTTCAGTCTATCTCTATGTCTGTTTCTCTGTCTGTCTGTTGTTTTTAGTGTACATGTTGTTCTGTCTGTCTATAATTTGGTATATATACAGTTGAAGTCAGAATTATTCGCCCCCCTTTGAATGTTTTTCTTTTTTTAATATTTCCCAAATGATGTTTAACAGAGCAAGGAAATGTTCACAGTATGTCTGATAATGTTTTTTCTTCTGGAGAAAGTCTTATTTGTTTTATTTCGGCTAGAATAAAAGCAGTTTTTAATTTTTTAAACACCATTTTAAGGTCAATATTATTAGCCCCTTTAAGCTATATATTTTCTCGATAGTCTACAGAACAAACCATCATTATACAATAACTTGCCTAATTACCCTAACCTGCCTAGTTACCCTAATTAACCTAGTGAAGCCTTTAAATGTCACTTTAAGCTGTATAGAAGTGTCTTGAAGAATATCTAGTCTAATATTATTTACTGTCATCATGACAAAGAGAAAATAAATCAGTTATTAGAGATGAGTTATTAACACTATTATGATTAGAAATGTGTTGGAGAAATCTGCTCTCTGTTAAACAGAAACTGGGGGAAAAATAAACAGGGGGGCGAATAATTCAGGGGGCTAATAATTCTGACTTCAACTGTATATATATATATATATATTGTTCTATTCATATGTCTCCTTGTTGTTTTGCCTGTTGTTCTGTCTGTCATTATACCAATTCTTTTGTCTGTCGTTTGGTCTATATATATTTTTGTATGTCTCTCTGTTGTTGTTTGTTATTCTATGAATTATTGTTTCTGGTTTTTTGTTCTATATATTGTCCTGTCTGTCTGTTGTTTGGTCTATATATTCCTGTTTTGTTTACCATTTTGTATTGCTCAGTCTATTATTTGCTATACATTATATATTAATTAGTCTCTGTCATTCTGTCTGTTGTTGTGATTGTGCTTTGTTTGCTCTATATATTATATATGTCTGTCTATATGTTGTATTTCACTCTGTTTGTTGTTGTGTCTATAATAAACATGTAAATTAAAGCTGTATACCTATCTGTCTGACATTCTGTCTGTCATATGCCATGTATATCTTTTCTGTCTCTTTATTGTTTGGTCTATATGTTTAGTCTTAGTGTATATATTGTTCTGTCTGTTATTTGGTCTATATATTGTTCTATCCATCTGTCGGTCTGTTGTTTTGCCTGTTGTTCTGTTGGTAATTCTACCAATTCTTTTGTCTGTCGTTTGGTTTATATATTATTTATATATGTTTATATATTGGCTATCTATCTATCTATCTATCTATCTATCTATCTATCTATCTATCTATCTATCTATCTATCTATCTATCTATCTATCTATCTATCTATCTATCTATCTATCTATCTATCTATCTATCTATCTATCTATCTTCTGTTACTATTATTAGTAAAAGAGTAACCTGTGAGTACGACTAAACACTGGAGTCTTGCAGCAGAAACACAACTCTTCTTGATGGAATGCAAGGAATCACTCATTGCCAAATCACTGGCGGCTTTGGGAAATAATCCAAACCAATTTCACAGCGTTTGATCTGTGATTTATATAGAATTCATGTCGACAAAATAAAGCCATTTCGTGCGACAGGGTCATGTGAACTCTGTGGTCTTGAGGGTCCAATTACCTTTGCTTTAAAGTGCATGCTTTAAGAGTAAGATTTATTCTTCATATATTTAGTAGTGCCCTCCACTAATATTGCCATTCTTGGTAAATATAAGAAGACTGTGGGAAAATAATGCCTTTATCTTTTAACCTTTTGATCTTTCACTCAAACATCATCAAAAAACTCTCCTCTCAATGAGTACAAATACTTATAAGTGACCCTGGATAACAAAGTCAATCTTATATTGCATGGATATATTTATACAATAGCCAAAAACACATCGTATGGGTAAAAAATGAGAATAGAACTTTGAATATTAAGAAAAGTCATGATTCATGAAGACATTTTGTACATCTCATTCATTCATTCATTCGTTCTTTCATTTTCCTTCAGCTTAGTCTCTGATTTATCAGAGGTTGCCACAGCGGAATGAACCGCCAACTATTCCGGCCTATGTTTTACGCAGTGGATGCCCTTTTCAGCCACAACCTAGAACTGTGAAACACCCATACACTCTCATTCACCCACACCCACACACTATGGCCAATTTAGTTCATCCAGTTCACCTACAGCGCATGTCTTTGGCCTGAGAGGAGCCGGAGGAAACCCACGCCAACACGGGGAGAACATGCAAACTCCACACAGAAACACCAACTGACCCAGCCGAGACTCAAACCAGCAACCTTCTTGCCGTTAGGCCACAGTGCTAATCAATGAGCCACGGATGTCACAGCATCCTGTACGACTTAAAATAATACAAAACTATACAACTAAAGCAATCGCCAATGTACAGAGTGAGAGTGCTATTCTTTCTAACAGAGCAGTCGCATCACTGATGAGGTAAGCATGCTCGAGCTCGGAAGGTAAAATGCAATGTGAGTGCGGGCAGTCGGGGGAAAGGGGAGGGAGAAACCGTAGATAGTGTGAGTACACCCTAAATCTCAATTTCCAAAAGCAGACACTTGTTGTTGTTTTTTATTTGGTCCCAGATGGCTTTGTTAAAAATATGTGTACGCAAATATTGGCACCTCTATGAAATCATATGAGCCAAATATCAAAAGGTAACTACATTAGGTAACAAAGGCCAAACTGACTTACTTTGGTAAGACAATGGGTAAAGACCAATGAATGGAGCTGTGATTCATGGCTTTTTGACCTTAAATTGGGATGTGGCTGTATTTATTTTTACAAAAAACACCAGGACAATCATTTTATTGTTAAAAATGTAATGAATCAGTCATTAGGATGTCAGGATGAAGGTTCGAGTGGATGAAAGTCTCCAAAAATCAAATCTGAATTATACTGCAAAAAATAATTGGTTCTAGAGGTCAGAAAGTCTCCAGAACTACAATGCGACATCACCCTACATCAGCACAATTAGTTTGAAACTCAAGCCTCATTTTTCTTTTTGTCAATTCATTCATTTATTATTTTTCCTTCGGCTTAGCTCCTTATTTATCAGGGGTCGCCACAGCAGAATGAACCGCCAACTATTCCAGCATATGTTTTACGCAGCGGATGCTCTTCCAGCCACAACCCAGTACTGGGAAACACTGGGAAACAACCATACAATCCCAATTCAACTTTATCCCATGTGTTTGGACTGCGGGAGAAACCCGAGCGCCCGGAGGAAACCTACGCCAACACTGGGAGAACATGCAAACTCCACAGAAATGCCAAATGACCCAGCCGGGACTCGAACGGGCGACCTTCTTGCTGGGAGGCGACAGTGGTAAAGATTAAAATGTTAACCAAATGAAGAGTTTAGATCAGGGGTGCTCAACCCGGTTCCTGGAGATCGACCTTCCTGCACAGTTCAGCTCCAGCCCTGATCAAACACACCTGAACCAATTAATTAGGACCTGAACAGCACTTGATAATTACAGGCAGGTGTGTTTGATATGGGTTGCAACTGAAATCTGCAGGAAGGTCGATCTCCAGGAACAGGGTTGAGCACCCCTGGTTTAGATGCAAAAAACCTTAAAGTGCCATCTGCTGGTTTTAGCTGGTTGACCAGCCTGGTTTTAGAGGGGTTTTGGCCATTTCCAGGCTGGTTTCCAGCCATTTCCAGCCTGGTCTTAGCTGGTCAGGCTGGGAGTTGACCAGCTAAAACCAGCTTGACCAGCCAAAACCAGCTATGTCCAGCTTATACCACGCTGGTCAAGCTGGTTTTAGCTGGTTTAAGCTGGTCATTTTCCAGCCTGGCCAGCTAAGACCAGGCTGGAAATGGCTGGAAACCAGCCTGGAAATGGCCAAAACCCCTCTAAAACCAGGCTGGTCGACCAGATAAAACCAGCCAACCATCTTAGACTGGTTTAAACTGGATTTTTCAGCAGGGAACGATCATTTCAGAAGAAAATGTCAGATGTTACCTAGAGGATTTGGCATCTAACCTCTTCAAATAGACATTTTCTTCACTGCCTTCTACTCCTACATTTAACAAGTGTGCCAGTATTAGTGTATGACACTGTATACATAGCGCCAACCTGATTTCACCAAGTAGGACATGTTCCTGGATTAACATCTATGTTGATCCTGGAACAACATTCCAATCAGCCAATCAGAGACTTACGGTTATCATTTTAGACTTACGGTTAGGTTTATATACTTGTACATGATTGTTATCCAACTATTATTGCCCTCTGTTTTTGGGAATAATCCACAGTTATGGTTGGGTTTAGGGGTAGAGAATAGGTGAGGATTACATTTTTGAGCAAAAATGATGTTCCAGGCTCAACATAGATGTTAAATCAGGATCGCATCGTACCTGGCAAAATCATCACATGCATATACATTGTCATTAGGCTTTAATTTTCCACATTTCATCAACACATCAACCACTTATGTCAAAAAGCTTGGAAAATGAAACCTGCAAAGAGGTCGAAAATTTGTAGGTAACTGCAACCTTACAAAGAGCATGCTTGATTCATTTTACTCCAGCAAAACACGATCTGGCATGAGGGATGCTTTTGTTGTGATACACTGGAAATGGGCTTCTAGTAGGCGAGCGGATGATATGAATCAGTCTGATATTTGTGGGCTCATTCGTCTGAAAGCTGGCTTGGGTTTCTTGCCACAGGCTCAAGTTTGGCTAATGGCTTGTTTTGAGCACTCGACGGTCCCCTCTTTTCCTCTGGTGTTCATATCAGGCCCGACAGGCTCAACATCTGCTCGTATTGTCAGAGAAGTGGACACAAATCATGCTTACCCAATGCTGGAAAGCAAATCTCCCAAATTATTCCAAACATTCATTTCAGTGCTACGAGCTTATGTGGGATTTCGTCTTAATAATGGTTAAATAAGAGAGATTAAGTACTTCAGTCAGATTAGGGACTTAATTAAAGAGAATTATCCTTGAATCACATATCATTCAGAAAAAAAGACTTCAAACTTTGTCATATATCTAGCACAAAACCACCTCTAATGTGATTACATTCAAATATCCAATCCAAATGCTCATCGCCGCTTGTAAATCAAACTTTTAAGCTATTTTATTTTGACTCACATTGAGAATAAAAACACTTTTGCGCTTCATTTTTCTTAATAAACACCATCAGGAAACCTTTATGTTTAAAAAAAGCCATTCAGGTTGTTTACCAGCACACATTACACAGCGCTAAACTCAAATCTCTGCCACTGGAAACATTTTCAGAGTGTGTGACGTCCAAAAGTGTGATGGAAACCTGCTCTACAGGGTTTATGTAAAACACTCCACTAATAGGCCCATTTGAATGCATGTGTTGTGAATCCATCAAGCCATTTCCGCTGCTGTTCAAAACACAATGTAGCCTCTGGAGAGACAGAGAAACACATACTGACATACTAGTTAATGTGTCTGCCGTGTAGTGCATAATGTGCAATGTATGCACAATTTACATATATTAAGGGATCTGAAAACAAGGACTGCATGCAGTTTTATTCATGCCAGGCCACTAGATGGTGATGACATTTTTGAAAATTCAATTCACCTTTATTTGTATAGCGCTTTAACAATGTAGATTGTGTCAAAGCAGTGTCCCGAACCATGCAAGCCAGTGGCGACAGCGGCGAGGAAAAAACTTCACCAAGTGAAGTTTATTTATAAACTCATTTCGAGAGGAGCACGTGTTTATGATTGATCACGGCTGGTCCTGCATTATCCAATTTATGCCCAATCAGATGATTCCTAAGCCACTATAAATACCCTCAGTTCCATATCACAGCCATCTTTGTTTTGAAGAATCCCCCCTTCCACCCCTACTCCTCCTCCTTTCCTAGATGGGTGGCACGGTGGCCCAGTGGTTAGCACTGTTACCTCACAGCAAGAACGTCACTGGTTCTAGTCCTTGCCAAGCCAGCCGACGTTTCTGTGTGGAGTTTACACGTTCTCCCTGTGCTCACGTGGGTTTCCCCCGGGTTCCCCGGTTTCCTCCCACCATCCAAAAACACGCAACTTAAGTTATTGACTAATCCAAATCAGCACCATAGACATGCTCCTAGTAAGTAGTTATCTCTTAAAAGCAATCAGTATCTGTTCATTAGCTACTACAGCAGGGGAGTTCTCCAGATCTACCTGAGCTCAAACTCCCCTCTCGCCCTGCAAACCGGAGGGAGCCCCGGGCACGAGGATCTTATGAGCTCAGGCCAAACACGCTTTATAATCAATCATCAGCTAAGTGTGAACTCTTGAATTGGCGAAAGTGAAGAATTAAAAAACCTGGAGAGAACCCAGGCTCAGTTAGGTAGGCTTCCCTATGGCGAAACTTCTTGTGCAGAGCTGCAGTCTAGGCACCGGAGGCTGGAGAGCACTGGACGTCTATCGTGGAGAAGCTGCAGGTGGAAAAGGGAAAAGAAACACTACACGTCTGCACACATTATTGCTGTAGTCCAGTATCATTATTTTGGTACTTACACATGGCTATAGACTGAACTGATAACCAGTGCTGGACATTTTACTTTAAAAAAGTAATTACTTCTTACTTCTCACAGATAGTAATTGAGGGTGCTTTCACACTAGCACTTTTGGTACACACCCAGATTAGTTTGACGTCAGGGTTTGGTACATTTAGCTAGTGTGAATGATGTCTTCTGAACTTGGGTGCGCACCTGGTAACTATACCCGAGTCCACCTGAAAGAGGTAGTCTGGGGTCCAGTTCACTTCTGGTATGAATGCAATCGTACCAAATAGGGGAAGTGAACCGCCAACTGTACAACAAACTAGTTTTTATGATGTTCATTTGTGTGTGTTTGTCTGTGTATCACCTATCTTGGTGACAAGCGGGACCGAGCCAGACCATCACAGTAGTTGTGTCCAAAATTGCCTACTTCCATACTATATAGTACGCTACCCTGCTGAAAAATCCAGCTTAAACCAGTCTAAGCTGGTTGGCTGGTTTTAGCTGGTCAACCAGCCTGGTTTTAGAGGGGTTTTGGCCATTTCCAGGCTGGTTTCCAGCCATTTCCAGCCTGACCAGCTAAAACCAGCTTGACAAGCCAAAACCAGCTATGTCCAGCTTAAACCAGGCTGGTCAAGCTGGTTTTAGCTGGTTTAAGCTGGTCATTTTTCAGCCTTACCAGCTAAGACCAGGCTGGAAATGGCTGAAAACCAGCCTGGAAATGGCCAAAACCCCTCTAAAACCAGGCTGGTCGACCAGCTAAAACCAGCCAACCAGCTTAGGCTGGTTTAAGCTGGTTTTTTCAGCAGGGTAAACACAGTATGCGAGCCGAGTACTATGTCCGAATTCACAGAATTCGAAAAAAAAGTATGTGAGAAGTGCCCGGATGACCTACTACTTCCAGCGAGATTCTGAAGTGCACATCAAATGGATGCTACGCTATCACCATGAGAGAATTCATGAATGGGAGTAGGCGACGCAACTGACGCAGGTAGGTCAGGTGATCATAACAAAATGGCAGATGTAGTACGTTCCATTCATAGTATTGACATTCATACTGTTTAGAACACACTTTTCTAATGATAGATTATTCATTCATTCGTTTTCTTGTCAGCTTAGTCCCTTTATTAATCTGGGGTCACCACAGCGGAATGAACCACCAACTTATGCCCTTCTAGCTGCAACCCAGTACTGGGAAACACCCAAACACACTCATTCACACACACACTCATACACTACGGCCAATTTAGTTGATCAATTCCCCTATAGCGCATGTGTTTGGACTGTGGGGGAAACCGGAGCACTCGGAGGAAACCCACACCAACACGGGGAGAACATGCAAACTCCACACAGAAACACCAACTGACCCAGCCGAGACTCGAACCAGAAACCTTCTTGCTGTGAGGTGATCAAGCTACCCACTGAGCCACTGTGACGCCCCAGGGAGTAAAACATATAAAAGATATATTGAAGTTAACGCCAGGTAAGCCCCATTAATACTCAACTTCTTTTGTTGACATTTATTATAATTTATATCATTATCCAATGAAACTGCAACCTCTGTGGAGAACGTGGAGGACCACTCTTCTCACTTTAACACACAGCCATGGCTCAAAGAGCAAAGCAACAAACAACAATCCTGTTAATAAAGCTGCTAACAACCAAAGCTTAAGTACTGCTCTTCTGCATGGTGGTAAACTCAAAACATTACATAGGACTCTTCTAACACTTCAAACTCAGTGAAGGTTAAAGTCTAACAAGTCTTTCACCTAAAACCTGAAAACCTGAAAACACCTTAGTTTACTTTTAGTGTCAACATTTCCCCCTTTTAATTCAACTCCTCGCAAAGCATGCTGGGAACTACATATTCACAGTTACACCAACACTGTTTCTTCATGTCGTCCCAACACAAAACGATTAAGTTAACTTAATGTTTTACAGATGTAAGCGGATTGAACATAAAAGAAAATAAATTACACAAATTGTGTTGTTTCAGCTCATTTTAAACAAGTAGTTTGAACAAGAAGACTTTTTTTTTTTGAGTGAACCCTTTTTCTTTGATCAACCTGCTTAAGTGAAGACATTTTTCCATTGTTGTTTTTCATGTGCACTATTTCAAAGAAATCTTTGTTTATTTTCATTTTTCCCACAGAATGAAAGTACCCACATTCTGCAGCCCATAAATCTCAACAGCTTTCATTGTTTTGGAGATTTACAGTCCGCCAAACAGCACAGCTAAAGCAAGAACCCTTGATCTTGTCACCCGCTTGCCTCCTCTAGTCTTATCTTTCTAAAAACCTGGACTGGAGAGGTCAGATCTCAAAACTGTTTATGGTAATCCACAGATGACGACAACCGCAAAAGTCTGAGATTGTTGTTTCGGGTCAAACACCAGCGCAGCCCTTGTTTTCACCTGCTGCGTTTATTACAATAATGTAAAATGACGGCTGAGAGAAGAAGATTAGTGTCACTAGCTGAGGGTCTGGTGTGTGTGTGTGTTAATGTGAACGCATGCGGAGGCATTAATAAAGCTCTGAAGTAAAAATAACGAATAACCCTGAGACGGAGCCATTAGCCTGAGGCTGTCGTGTTGGCCAGAGACTTCCACATGCTAATTTAGTTAGATTCATTTATTTTTCCTTGGTGAAATGTATTTTGAATATATGTTAAATAAATATGTATTTTAATATTTAATATTATATGTATTTGAAATTTTAATATACATCATTTCAATTTTTCAAAACATGTATCTACAGTAAATGTATTTCAGATTCAAAATACTGTTCAAACCTTACAACAAAATATGAAGATGTATGAGATCTAAAGTAAGTATATACATAAATATATACATACATTTTCACGCACAACCATCTCTAGGGTTTACAGAGAATGGTCCGACAAAGAGGAAATATCCAGTGAGCGGCAGTTCTGTGGGCGCAAATGCCTTGTTGATGCCAGAGGTCAGAGGAGAATGGCCAGACTGGTTCCAGCTGATAGAAAGGCAACAGTAACTCAAATAAGCAATCGTTACAACCGAGGTCTGCAGAAGAGCATCTCTGAACACACAACATGTCCAACAGCTACGTGTACGTTCAGTTAAGAACAGAAAACCGAGGCTACAATTCACACAGGCTCCCCAAACCTGGACAATAGAAGATTGGAGAAACGTTGCCTGGTCTGATGAGTCTCCATTTCTGCTGCCACATTCGGATGCTCGGCTCAGAATTTGGCCTCAACAACATGAAAGCATGGATCATCCTGCCTTGTATCAGCGGTTCAGGCTGGTGGTGGTGGTGTAATGGTGTGGGGGAGATTTTCTTGGCACACTTTGGGTCCATTAGTACCAATTGAGCATG
This sequence comes from Danio kyathit, assembly GCA_903798195.1. NCBI lineage: Eukaryota > Metazoa > Chordata > Actinopteri > Cypriniformes > Danionidae > Danio > Danio kyathit. The sequence continues at coordinate 50,935,973 of LR812540.1, read as the reverse complement.
GTGTCAACGCCACAGCCTACCTGAGTATTGTTGCTGACCATGTCCATCCCTTTATGACCACAGTGTCTCCATCTTCTGATGGCTACTTCCAGCAGGATAACGCACCATGTCATAAAGCGCCAATCATCTCAGACTGGTTTCTTGAACATGACAATGAGTTCACTGTACTCAAATGGCCTCCACAGTCACCAGAGCTCAATCCAATAGAGCACCTTTGGGATGTGGTGGAACGGGAGATTGGCATCGTGGATGTGCAGCCGACAAATCTGCAGCAACTGTGTGATGCTATCATGTCAATATGGAGCAAAATCTCTGAGGAATATTTCCAGTAGCTTGTTGAATCTGTGTAAAGTAAAGAAAAGTCAAAATACAGGCTAATGGTCAGGCTAGGTGGCAAGAAATCAAAAAATGGTAAACAAGCAAAAAGGTCAAAACACTGGAATACTAGACAAGGGAAAATGCTTGTTAATATTAGCAGAAAAACAAGACTCAGCAATGTGTATGTGAAAGTGAAGTGTACATATAGTCTATGTAATCAGTGAGATGAGCTAAAGCTGTGTGTGTGGGTCCAGATTAGTGTCAGCTGTGGCAGGAGTTGATGAGCGCAAAGAGTTCTGGGAGTCGTAGTTTGGTAGAAATACCAGAAGTAATCTCCAGCAGAGAAAACACAGCTGGCGATCACAACATTATTAAATTACAGAAAACCCGTGTTCCCTTAGTTAATATGAGCTCATAAAAGCTACAAGGTTAGGGAATTTAGTTAAAAAAGTAATAATAATAGTAATAAACAATCAAAAAGACACTGTTTGATATCATAACAGTTTATTTATCCTTTTTGCTCAATAATTGTAATTATTTTAGTGTAGCAAAAAGTGACGTAGACACTAAATATGGCTGAATTATTAATCACATTTTTTTGTATTATAAATTGGATTGAACATTGATTTATATAATAATGCTACTTTTTAGACACTTTTAGTAGTTTGACAATATAATATCTGGTTTGGTAATATAAATGTCAATACAAAAAGTAATGAGCAGGCAACATAAAATAAAAAAAATGGTTGTACATGTTTTTTTCTCACACAACATATTACTTCAAACTTAAAACAAAATGACTAATAAAAGTCACTTTACAACTCAAGTATGTTGATAATTTTTCAGTTTCTCTTTGATGCTCAAAGGCCACTTTTCATCATTGGTGTCCCCAGCACAATAATACAAAGGGTTAAGAGTTCATTCGATAAATGTAATGTCATACTTCCATTATTGGCCAGCCTAGAAATAAAGCTGCGCTTTCTCATTCCTGAGGTATTTGTCTTCTTGACGCGCTCCTTCATTTATCATCTTAACGCATTACTACACCTTGAGATTACCACATCTTCCCTCGGGACAGCTTCTCCATTAGAAAGATCCCCATTTCTCGGGGGTGGGGGAAAGGTCTGACTTTGCCCCCCGTGAAACTTCCAGGAACTCGACTCAAACGGATGTGCAACCACAATCTGAGGCCGTGGGCTGGTTTTTTCTCGCCGTAACATCCATCAGTCGGGCTGGAGAAGGTCAGGCAGCTCCTCTGATGTATGTCATGAAGCTCCAACCCTTCGCTTCGCCTGCGGGGAACAACACCTGCTTTTAAATTCATGAAATCATCACTCCTGAGCCTTCAGTCGCTTTCTCTGGCTTCGCTTCTATTGTCAGGAAACACATTAAGGGGAACTTTAGCTGTCGTTTGTGGCAGGGAGTAACCTGAGCGCACAAATAAAGGTTTCAGGAGATTTTTTAAGGGGGGTTCCTCTATAAACTACACTGTAAACGATATCTGTTAATTAACCGTTTTCATATTTTGTGATTCAAATGTTTTCCACTAATTAACAGTTGTGAATTGCATTATAGGATGTTGATTTAGGATGTTGCATTATCTCTGCTCTGTTGACTTTTAATGCGGAAAATTCAACTTTATTCAAATTTAACAAAGTGACTTTTATTGACTTTTTTGTTTGAAATATTGTATAAGACTTTATATAGAAAAATAAAACTGTAGAATAACTAAAAATGTACTGGCAGTTTATTACAAGGTTTTTGTACCGTGATATACAACACTAAACCAGACAGTATGGCACTTTAATCTATTAAAACTGTTAATAATAGTCAAACTTTCAAGGTTAAAAGTTGTTGAAAGAAGGATTGAGATCCCATAATTAAACTCAAAATCATATATAAATGGGGGGGGGGGTTAAAACGTGAATCACAAAATACAGAAAACTTCCACTTAATTTATTTTTTTTACAGTGTAGTGATGGCTGCTTTCGAAACATTGTTTTGTGAAACTTCAAAACCTTTACGAATCTTTTGTTTCAAATTAGTGGTTTTGAAGTGTGTATCAAATTCCCATGGTCTCGTAATTTCAGTAAACAAAGTTTTGTTTATGTCATAAGTGTTTCTATACATTTTGAAAATTGTATGATTCTTTGCTTGGGGTCTGCAATAAGTAAAGGAGTTCCTGGAGACCGAAAACACTGAACTAAATGGCAAAAATGGCAGCCCAAGTTCCTGACCTAAACCTGATTGAAAATCTTTTGGAAATTCATGGCAACAACATTATGGTTCTGAAATAGAAATACTGTGTGGAAGAGACTAAAGAAGAAGATCAGAGCAGAACACTGTGAGAGACTAGTGATGTCCTTTGAGAGACTAGTGATGTCCTAATAGAGACTAGTGATGTCCTGGTTTCGAAATGTGTATCAAATTGACAAGATTCAGTAAACAAAGCTTTGTTTAAATCATAAATGTTTCTAAACATTTCGAAAATTGTATGGTTCTCTGCTTGAGGTTGATCTGTGTAATACCATAAAATCAATGGGTAAAGCAGTTCATGGAGACTGAAAACACTCAACTGCTAAAATGGCAGCCCAAGGTCCTGACCTAAACCTGATTGAAAATCTCTTGGAAATCTTTGGCAACAACATTATGGCTCTGAAATAGAAATACTGTGTGGAAGAGACTGAAGAAGAAGATCAATATCAGACAAAACACTGTGAGAGACTAGTGATGTCTTGTGAGAGACTAGGGAAGTCCTAGTTTTTCAAAGTGTGTATCAAATTGGCGGGATCTCATAATTTCAGTAAACAAAGCTTTGTTTACGTCATAAGTGTTGCTAAACATTTTGAAAAGTGTATGTTTCTCTGCTTGGGGTCGATCTGTGTAATACCATAAAATCAAAGCAGTTCCTGTAGACTGAAAACACTAAACTATTAAAATGGCAGCCCAGAGTCCTGACCTAAACCTGATTAAAATATCTTGGAAATCTTTGGCAACAACATTATGTCTCTGAAACAAAAATACTGTGTGGAAGAGACTGAAGAAGAAGATCAGAGCAGAACACTGTTGGACACTAGTAATGTCTTGTGAGAGAATAGTTCCAAACCAGGACATGACTAGTCTCTAACCGGACATCACTGAGTATCAAATTGACAATTTCTCTTTATTTCAGTAAACAAGCTGTTTACGTCATAAGTGTTTCTAAACATTTCGAAAATTGTGTAGTTCACTGCTTGGGGTAGATTTGTATAATACCATACAATCAAAGGAGTTCCTGCAGACTGAAACACTGAACTATTAAAATGGCAGCCCAGAGTCCTGACCTAAACCTGATTAAAAATATCTTGGAAATCTTTGGCAACAACATTATGGCTCTGAAATAGAAATACTGTGTGGAAGAGACTAAAGAAGAAGATCAATATCAGACAGAACACTGTGAGAGACTAGTGATGTCTTGTGAGAGACTAGTGATGTCCTGTTAGAGACTAGTGAAGTCCTGTTAGAGACTAGTGAAGTCCTGTTAGAGACTAGCGATGTCCTGTTAGAGACTAGTGAAGTCCTGCTTTCGAAGTGTGTATCAAATTGGCAGGATCTCATAATTTCAGTAAACAAAGCTTTGTTTTCATCATAAGTGTTTAAAAACATTTCGAAAATTGTATAGTTCTCTGCTTGGGGTCGATCTGTGTAATCCTATAAAATCCACACGATGAGGCTTCATTCAGATCGCCCCCCAGTGGTGAATTACTGAACGTTTTAATGGGACATTTGTAAAATGAAAAGGAATAATAATTATCAATGTTTCATAGTATAATGTTGGCCTGTTAAGCACAGCCTGTCATGGAACAAACTTTATATAAAATTGAAAATGCATATTATGGACAAAAAGCATGCAGATACATACTATTTAATGATATTAAATGATAATAAGTGCTTTTATAGGTTACACTTTCAATTTAAAGTTTGCAATATGTCATGCATGTTGATGTGCAAATGCAAAGTTTTTATCTCAGAAATCTTGTTGAGATTTGTTGTATTTTTCGGAAGTCTGATAATTCATGGAGGAAAAAAAACATATTCATAATTTCATTTAAAATAAATAGCACTATATGAAGATAAGGTTTGAAGAATGAAGCTAAGTCATTCTCATGCTATTTGTATATTATTAAGATATGTTCTTGTTATTTTTTGCTATGTCACACCATAGGACATACATAAAGGTGAAGTTCAGTAAAAATAATAAAATAAATAAAAAAGAAGTGGGGTAACGCAGTGGCGCAGTAGGTAGTGCTGTTGCCTCACAGCAAGAACGTCGCTGGGTCGTAGGTTCGAACCTCGGCTGGGCTGGGTCAGTGTGTGTTTCTGTGTGGAGTTTGCATGTTCTCCCTGCGTTTGCGTGGGTTTCCTCCGGGTGCTCCGGTTTCCCCCACAGTCCAAAGACATGCAGTACAGGTGAATTGGGTAAGCTAAATTGTCCGTAGTGTATGAGTGTGAATGGGTGTGTGTGGAAGTTCCCAGAGATGGGTTGCGGCTGGAAGGGCATCCGCTGCGTAAAATCGTGCTGGATAAGTTGGGGGTTCATTCCGCTGTGGCGACCCCGCAAGGGACAAAGCCGACAAGAAAATGAATGAATGAATGAAAAAAGAAGTGATAAAATTATAGTGACCCTATATATTTCTCAAATATCAAACTTCACTACATATGTGAACAACTATTCTTTCTTTTAAACAAGGTATTTTGCAAAAAACAAACCCTTTTTATTACCCACATGCAGTTTCTCCACATTTTTTTTCTGAAAGCAGAAAGCAAACCTTATCAGCAGAAAGAGTCAAGAGACTAAACTGTACTGAGGAGCATGTTGAGGTCAGAGAACTGGCCCAAAGTTCGCTTTAGTTCTGAAAACATTTACTTATTTGGGTCTGATGGTAAACACCAGTGTGTGCTGAAGTCAGAAAAGGCGGAGGTCAAGGGTCCTGGTTTGTTCGTGTTTTCAGCAGCAGGAGTTGCGTCTCTTATAAAGCTTTATGACTGAGTGAATGCAAAGGTTTATCAGAAGCTCCATCAGCAATGTGAGCTTCTTCTCTGCTTTCTTCACCTAACCACACAACAATGTTCATGCAGGACAGTAAACCATGTCACACAGCACAATGGCTAAAGCAGTTCCTGGAGACTAAAAACACTCAACTATTAAAATGGCAGCCCATGGTCCTGACCTAAACCTGATTGAAAATCTCGTGTAAATTCTCAGCAACATTATGGCTCTGAAACAGAAATACTGTGTAAAAGAGACTAAAGAATTAGATGAATATCACAGCAGAACTCTTTGAGAGATTAGTAATGTCCTGTTAGAGACTGGTGATGTCCTGTAAGAACAGGGCGTTGTAAGGAAACAGTTAACAGATGTTAAACAATCCTTTAAAAAGTCTAGAGGTTCATCCGAGGATGTACACCCTGCTGAAAAAAAACAGCTTAAACCAGCCTAAGCTGGTTGGCTGGTTTTAGCTGGTCGACCAGTCTGGTTTTAGAGGGGTTTTGGCCATTTCCAGTCTGGTCTTAGCTGGTACGGTTGGAAAATGACCAGCTTAAACCAGCTAAAACCAGCTTGACCAGCCTGGTTTAAGCTGGACATAGCTGGTTTTGGCTTGTCAAGCTAGTTTTAGCTGGTCAACTCCCAGCCTGACCAGCCAAGACAAGCTGGAAATGGCTGTAAACCAGCCTGGAAATGGCCAAAATCTCTCCAAAACCAGGCTGGTCGACCAGCTAAAACCAGCCAACCAGCTTAGACTAGTTTAAGCTGGATTTTTCAGCAGGGTAGTGACTCACAATTGCTTCAGCATATGCAAATGTGAGCAAGACACGTGAAAAACTGCAAATTGAATGCGTAACAACTGCTCACGGCGGGCAAAGTTTATCATACAGTATTTTACATTACTAAAAACGAGTTCGTTTCACACTGTTCATGCGGATCCTCCCGTGTGTCAGGAGCACATGAAGATAAATCTGCTCCTCCAGAGAGCACATGGTCACTAGAGGCTTCATTAGCCCATTTAATGAAAGGAGGGAATACAGCGCTTCTCACTTTCTTCCTTCCGGCGAGACCTTCTACAGTAACATCTGATTGTAGCATTGCTGTTGATTCCGGTCCAAAACCTGGCAGTGAACATTGATATTCTGACTGAGAAATGAAGCAAAGTCCATTATTTCAGAGATAAAGAACTTACTGTACTTAATGTATGATTGTTTAGTGATCTAAACCCGCATGCTCGTGCTACATGCTAAATATGCTAATAACCGCCTGCCAAAAGCCCATAAGCTTGTCTTCCAGGCGAAACAGTTGACAAATGCACAAAGGAATGTTCTGTCAGATTGTAATAATCTGCGCTTTTATTATGCAGTTGTCTTGCACTTATTAAGTTGTGTAAGCAGCACTAATTTTCTGACTACGAACTGAAGGTAATTCAATCATGAACAAAGATGAAGTAGGCACTGCACTTTCATGCTAATTTGACTATTGTTTATTTGGATTAGCATTTGTACATGCTAAAGATTACACTTTTAACCTGCTAGACAGACATCCTAAGATTGTCACCAAGGCTAACCAGCTGACAAATACACAAAGTGAAGTTTATTTATAAACTAATTTCGAGAGGATCACGTGCTTATGATTGCTAGCGGCTGGACCCACATTATCCAAATCACCATGCACCAATCAGATGATCCCCAAGCTACTATAAATACCCCGGGTTTCATATCACCGCTATCTTCGCTTTGAAGAATCCCCCCTTCCACCCCTACTCCTCCTCTCTTCTAGATGGGTGACACGGTGGCCCAGCGCTTGGCGCTGTTGCCTCACAGCAAGAATGTCAATGGTTCTAGGCTTTACCAAACCAGCGGGCATTTTCTGTGCGGAGTTTGCATGTTCTCCCCGTGCTCACGTGGGTTTTCCCCGGGTCCTCCGGTTTCCTCCCACCGATTACAAACATGCAACCTAAGTTATTGATTGATCAACACTATAGACTTGCTCACTATCTAGTACCTATCTCTTTAAAGAGAACTACTATCTGCACTTCAATCACTATGAAGGGGGAGTTCTCGAGATCTACCTGAGCTCGATCTCCCCTCTCGCCTTGCAACGGGAGGGAGCCCCGGGCTCAAGGATCTCATGAGCTCAGGGCTCTCTCCCGGGACAGCATGCCAAACAAGCTTTATTATTAATCATCAGCTAAATGTGAACTCTTGAAAGAAGACTTTTAATAAACGTTTGCACAGCATAAATGAGAATAATTTCACTCACTCAAAACAAACCAACTCTTTTCCATCAGAAAGAAAACGATTCCAGAAAAAAAACCCTAGTGAGTGTACGTTAATATTAAGTTAGGTTTAGGTCGTGGCATCAGGTGAGCAAAATTCAATGTCTAGCCAGCGTCTAACGACAACATTATTTTGATGTCCAATAATGATGTCAAATGATGTTGATATTTGGTTGATTTTAGGTTGTGTTGGACTAAAAATCCAACGTTGAACCAATACCTAAAACCAACGTCATATTGACGTCAAGTACTGCCATTTACTGGTCAGGTATGGCAACCAAACTCCAACATCTGATAGACGTCATAGTGGTAAAGTCCACACAACGTCAAGCTGTAACATCATTAGATGTTGATAGTTGGTTGATTTTAGGTTGGACATTGACGTCGACTTGACGTTGGGTTCTGACGTCAACACGATTTTCGTTTTTAAACAAAATGCAACGTCTACACAATCTGACATCATGTTGACGTCCTGTGGCTGCTGGGTACAGACTTATTTTACCCCAAAAGCCCACCCATTAAAGCCCAACATATTGACACACCAAAATCAATCATGAACAAAGATGAAGTAGGCACTGTGCGTGCTGTGTACTTTCATCCTAATTTGACCATTGTTTATTTGGCTTAGCAATTGCACATGCTGAACATCAAAATTTTAGCCTGCTAGACAGACATCCTACAATTGTCACCAAGACTAACCAGCTGACAAATACACAAAAGAAGACTTTTAATAAACGTTTGCACGGCATAGATGAGAATACTTTTGCTCATCTGCAAAAACAACTCTTTTTCAACAGAAAAAACACATACATTTCAGTGAAATTGGATATTTGGTTGATTTGGGAAGTGAACAAAATCCAACCTTGAGCCAACATCTTAAACCAGAGTCCAGACGTCAAACACTGACGTCAGACACTGACATTTATTCATCAGGTACTGTATGGCAACCAAAATACAACGTCTTCAGGACATCATAGAGGTAAAGTCCACATGACGTCAAGCTGTGACATCATCAGATGTTGATATTTGATTGATTTTAGGTTGAACTTTGACATCAACCTGACGTTGGTTTCTAACGTCAACCCAATTTTCATTTTCCAACAAAATGCAACGTTCCCACGATGTTGTGTACAACGTCAATCATGCTGACATCATGTTGACGTCAAAAAAACACTTTTGCACAGCATAAATGATAATACTTTCACCCAAACAAACCAACTCTTTTCCATCTGAAAAAAAAACATTTCCGGAAAAAAACCCCAATGAGTGTACCCAGCAGGCACACAGCGTCATAAGACGTTAATATGAGGTTATATTTACGTCAGGTGAGCAAAAATTAATTATCTAGCCAGCCTCTAAGAGCAACATTATTTTGACGTCCAATAATGACGTTGGAAAGTGACCAAAATCTAATGTCATATTGAAGAATACTGACATTTACTCGTCAGGTATGGCAACCAAATCCAATATCTGATAGACATCATAGTGGTAACGTCCACACAACGTCAAGCTGTAACATCATTAGACGTTAATATTTGGTTGATTTTAGGTTGGATGTTGACGTTGGGCTTACCAAGGCTAACCAGCTGACAAATATACAAAAACATACTTTTAATAGGTTTTAATAGGTCAAATGACATTGATATTTGGTTGATTTTAGGTTGTGATTATGTTTATGTCATATTGAAGAATACTGACATTTATTCGTCAGGTATGACAACCAAATCCAATATCTGATAGACGTCATAGTGGTGATGTCCACACAACGTTAAGCCGTAACATCATGATGTAACATGTTGATATTTGGTTGATTTTAGGTTGGGCATTGAGGCTAACCAGCTGACAAATATATATAAAAAATACATTTAATAAACGCTTGCACGGCATAGATGAGAATACTTTTGCTCCCCCCCCCCCCCCCCCCCCCACATAGCCTACATTTCGGGGAAATCCCCCTGATGACTTGCTTTACCCCTAAATCCCTCCCATTAAAGCCCAACATAATCAAACACCAAAATACATGACAGGAACTGTACTGTAAAAAATGCAGGGTTCCACACAATTCTTTCCTGTTTCCCCAACCCTAAATCAATTAAGTTAACTTACAAAATTTAAGTGGATTGAACATAAAACAATTACATCTTCTCAAAGAAATCTCAAGAATTGTGTTGTTTCAGCTCATCTTCAATAAACAGTTTGAACAAGCAAGATGCCTTACACTTACTGATCCAAATGAGTCAATTGTATTCGTTAGCATGCTGTCTTAGAAGGTGCTACAATACTAGAAATCAATGCAGCTCACTAGGATGATAATGTCTTGCTAGTCGAGCTGTTCATAATCAATAATAGTCACAATCACCAGAGAGTAGATGCTCTACAGACTCGAGTGTGTGAGCGTTTTATTCAGTAACCTCCATTTTGTGACTCATTTCACCCACAATGCAGTCAAGTGCCTTCTTGTGGTGATTAGCACTATTATTAAGACGCTGGATAAGCACCGTACATTATGCGGAGGCATTTATAAATACACATATCCTCTCCCTCCGCCTCTTTGTTTACGTGCCTGCGTTCCAACGCACAAGAGACAAATCTGGCTCCTGCCCACATTGTAGGCTAACAGGAAACATTACTTGTGCCGCAAGTCTCCGAACCAAAGAAATTATGTGTTAAAGGTGATGTGCCATTTTCTGACTAGCGTCGGCAAATGCAATTGCAGATGTGATGATTGCTTTGGCACCTGCTGGGTTGGACATTTTCAGCGTTCGGTGAAGTTTGTTCTTTGATTTCTTTGACTTTTTCTTGCCTAGCAGGTTGTACAATACATCAGCCTGAGAAGAAAAAGCATATCATTGATTGAATGATGCGTATAGTTGGTGTTTTGATTTACAATGAAAGCTTTGCTAAATGTATAGATCTACACTCAGCGGCCACTTTATTAGGTACGCCTTACTAGTACCAGGTCGGACCCCTTTTGCCTTCAGAACTGCCTTAATCCTTCATGGCAGAGATTCAACAAGCTACTGGAAATATTCCTCAGAGATTTTGCTCCATATTGTCATGATATATATATATATTTTTTTTTTTTTTAACGTCAAATTACTTTTGAACAACTGGCCCCTGGTGATCAGGCGATGTGAGTGTATCCGAAGACTGTTTCAAGCAGAGGAGTGTGTCTCTCTGAAGCTCATAGTAGAAGCCCAAATCACCTCCTTCCAAGCCAAACCTGACGACACTTCCTCAAATGGGACAAGACAGGTGCGGTGAATTGCTTCCCTCTCTCTGCATTTTCACCCTGCCTGGCAATTCTCCATCTCATTGGGCGTGTATGAGACACACAGCCGACAGCAATATCGCCTAGCGGTTTAGAGGGCCCGTTTGGCCGTCATAAGAAAATAAAACTCTTTATTTTGTTTATTCGTTTGATATGGCCGTCTGTGTTCATGTCGGCCCAGATTTTCCACTCCGCCGTGGTGGATCAAAGCAGAATCGCTGGCACGCTGCATCATGTTAAGACTGATGCTTCTGAAAAGACACTTGGGATGATGGGAAAGTATCGATGTTTGGGTTTTATAAGGGCCAAGCAAGGACCACATGAAAAAGAAATATTTCATATCTAAAGATGCTTAAAAGAAGAAGGATTTGCTTTAATTAATGTTATACTGCATATAAAATGGCTTTGGACAGCAGCAGATAAGGGCTCTTTGGCTTGTAAGGATAGTGATTGGTGGGAAAGCGGTGGTACTGTTATTTGAAAATGTACATTTTATGAAGGACGTCAACTGTTGAGAGTTTGTAGCTGGATGGTTGAGCTGCAGGAAATCAGTAATGTGGTGATTTTAGGCTTCCCTGCTGAAAAAAACAGCTTAAACCAGCCTAAGCTGGTTGGCTGGTTTTAGCTGGTCGACCAGCCTGGTTTTAGAGGGGTTTTGGCCATTTCCAGGCTGGTTTCCAGCCAGTTCCAGCATGGTCTTAGCTGGTAAGGCTGGAAAATGACCAGCTTAAACCAGCTAAAACCAGCTTGACCAGCCTGGTTTAAGCTGGACATAGCTGGTTTTGGCTGGTCAAGCTGGTTTTAGCTGGTCAACTCCCAGCCTGACCAGCTAAGACCAGGCTGGAAATGGCTGGAAACCAGCCTGGAAATGGCCAAAACCCCTCTAAAACCAGGCTGGTCGACCAGATAAAACCAGCCAACCAGCTTAGGCTGGTTTAAGCTGGATTTTTCAGCAGGGTTTGAATGGATTTTTTGACAATTACAGATTTGAAACATGAAAAATGGCGGGAAAAAGCCCCATATATATATACATATTTATATGCTTTGGACAGTACTAGGTTAGTTTATTATTATTATTTTTTTCTGTTATAAAAATAGCAGAACATGTATACTATTAACCCTAATAAGTCATTGCTGAAAATGGGTGCTTTTAGTATTGTTTGACAGTTATAGATTTGAAAAACAAAGTGGCGGGAAAACAGACTCTATTAAACTGGCCTGGTGTCATTGTTTATATGTAGGTTTTAGTTTAGACAGTGCCTGGTTAAGGTCTTTTTGTTTAGTTAAACATTGCTGAAAATTAGTGATTTTAAATTTCGTAAGTATTTTGACAGTTATAGGTTTGAAAAACAAAATGGCGGGAAAACAGACCCTATTTAACTGGCCTGGTGTCATTGTTTATATGTATATGTCTAATGTTTTAGTGTAGACATTCATTCATTCATTTTCTTTTCAGCTTAGTCCCTTTATTAAACTGTGGTTGCCACAGCGGAATGAACAGCCTAGTGTAGACAGTGCCTTGTTAAAATTTCTGCTTGGTAAAACATAGCTAAAAATTGGTGCTTTTAAACTTTGAAAGTATTTTCGACAGTCATAGATTTGAAAAACAAAAAGGCGGGAAAAAAGTCCCTGATAAACTGTCCTGGTCTCTTGTTTATATGTAGGTTTTAGTTTAGACAGTGCCTGGTTAATATTGTTTGTTTTGTAAAACATAGCTGAAAATGGGTGCTTTTAAACTTTAAAACTTTAAGTATTTCTTTGAGAGTCATACAGTAGATTTGAAAAACAAAAAGGCGGGAAAAAAGTCTCTGACAAAGTGGCCTGGTCTCATTGTTTATAAGTAGGTTTTAGTTTAGACAGTGCCTGGTTAAGGTCTTTTTGTTTAGTTAAACATTGCTGAAAATTGGTGATTTAAAATTTTTTTAAGTATTTTTTGACAGTTTTTTTTTTTTGAAAAACAAAATGGCGGGAAAACAGACCCTATTAAACTGGCCTGGTGTCATTGTTTATATGTAGGTTTTAGTGTAGAAAGTACCTGGTTAAGGCCTTTTTGTTTAGTTAAAGATAGTTGAAAATTGGTGCCTTTAAACTTTGAAAGTATTTTTGACAGTTATAGATTCGAAAAACAAAATGGCGGGAAAAAAGTCCCTGACAAAATGGCCTGGTCTCATTTATATGTAGGTTTAAGTTTAGACAATGTCTGCTTAAGGTTGTTTGTTTTGTAAAACATTGCTGAAAATTGGTGCTTTTAAATTTAGAAAATATTTTTTTGACAGTTATAGGTTTGAATAACAAAATGGCGGGAAAACAGACTCTATTAAACTGGCCTGGTGTCATTGTTTACATGTAGGTTTTCATTTAGACAGTGTCTGCTTAAGGTTGTTTGTTTTGTAAAACACTGCTGAAAATTGGTGCTTTTAAATTTTTTAAATATTTTGACAGTCATAGATTTGAAAAACAAAAAGGCGGGAAAAAAAACTTGATAATCTGGTCTGGCCCCATTGTTTATAAGTGGGTTTATTTTAGACAGAGCCAGGTTAACACTTTTTGTCTTATGTTATGAAGGATATCAAGTGTCATGTTGGATGGTTGAGCTCCAGATAACTGATTTGTGGATATTCTGACAGATATAGATTTGAAAAACAAAATGAAGGCCCTGATATACCAACGCTATCTCACGGCAATTCATAACTTTTTTATTAGTGGCTAATTCGTATAAATTTGTACGATCTAATTCGTACAAATTAGTACGATTTGCCCATCACCCAATGACGGTTGGGGTTAGGGGTGGGGTTGGGTGCCACGCCTCCTTTTTTAAATCGTACATTTTCGTACGACTGAACTCGTACGAATTCGTACGAATTAGCCACTAAACTGCCAAAACGTAAAATACTTACGTTTCCTAGTGAGATCAGGCTGGATATACACAAGCCTCCTCTCACTGCTTATATATAGGCATGAATTTGTAACATTTATAGCAACAAAATGTACGACTTATACACAATATACCTGTTAAATGATGACTAATGGACAAAAACGTAGTCCAAATGACAATGTACGGCAAGTTTTGGTTCTTAAGAGGCTGCCGTTTTCTAACCACTGCCGTTTCAGTTGTATGTTTATGTGGTTATTTGAGAGGTAAACGCACAGCACAAATTTACATATTCATCTAAACATCACTCTCAGTAGTGTGGAGGGCTGCTTGGGCATTTCCAACTTCATTTGAGCCCCAAATGAAGAATGAAAGAGATTTCCTCGTGAGTACATCAGTCCTTAAAGAACCCTGCAGTCTATGCGGAGGGTGGCCACTTTGGCTGTATTTCCCAGCTGCTTGCATGAATCTTTCATTCTGTCAGTATGCATTTGCTGAGTGACACACCACTCTGTTTGTGTGTTTGTGTGTGTGTGCATTTCTCATTTGATTTAAGGAAGAAGTTATGCTTACAAATGCATATGCTGGAGACAAAGTCCACTTTCATTGTATGTGTGCGCGTGCATTTTCCAATGTAAATTAATGTATTCAGTTCCATTTGATGCTGGCGTGGTTTCTGGGTCATAGGCATATGGTATGTGATATATATAGAACAAAATTGCACAAATCAGCTCTGTAGATTTCCATAAGACAGGTCTTCTTCATACTGGTCTTTATGAAATATGGATTGGTTGCTATGGTGAAAGATTGCTCTTGCAAATAATGACATAAATTATCGAGCGATTGTGAACACAATGATGAAAAGTGGACATGAATGTTATTCATGTAAGCATCTGAGATTGGCAGACACACTTGTAGTTCAGTTCACTTGTTTTATTTAAGTCATGCTTAAATGTAGTCTACGTTTACACAACAACAATATAGTCAACAATGGCTTGTCACTGGAATCTTGTTGTGTTGTCTGTTAGGACACGGTGCATACCGTATGCCGAATGGCGACCACTTACTATACAAAGTGCCTTGTTTACCAAAGAAGACAACAATGAACAAGAAAACTAGCTGGTTTGGTGTACACATTTGTACCTAAAGGGTTCATATTGGTACCTCAAAAGTAAATATTAGTACCTGAAAATTTTAAGAGGAACGCTTTTGTACTTTTTAGGTACTAATATGTACCCTTGAGGTATAAATATGGACCTTTTAGGTACACATTTGTACCTTTTGAAAAGGTACCACCCCAGTGACAGCTCGCGTACCTTTATTTCTGAGAGTGTATAATGTTATACAGTGTATTTATCTTACAATGTCACGTACATGTCTTACGTCATGCCTTACGCCAGGGGTGTCCAAACTCGGTCCTGGAGGGCCGGCGTCCTGCATAGTTTAGCTTCAACTTCCTTCAACACACCTCCCTGGAAGTTTCTAGTATACCTAGAGAGAGCTTGACTAGCTGGTTCAGGTGTGTTTAATTGGGGTTGGAACTAAAATATGCAGAACACCGGCCCTCCAGGACCGAGTTTGGACATCCCTGCCTTACGCCATATACGTCAGCCACACATTGAATTTGGCCACCACCGGAAGTCAGTGATTTGAGTTTATAATTAAAAGATTTGAAGTATTTCTGTTACAAAAACACATCATTCCACCTTATAATGCACTTAGTCTTGCGATGAATGTATAGACCCTTTCGAGGGATGTAAACAATAATGTATTTCCTGTATTACATTTTGAATTGACATAGCTTCCAACAACCCTAACAGCTCCACACATTGATAGATACTGTTATTGCAGCCATTTTAGCATTCAGATATGATTAAATTGCCTCTTGTTACATTTCTGAAATAGTTTGGTAACAAGCAGGAAGTGTTCATGGGCCAGTGAAATGGCCATATTGAAATGGTCTATATGCTTTTGGAAGCTTCAAAATAAATTTACTATCCAACACCAGTATACAGCATGAAAATCCACAATAACAATTAAGAACTACTCTGACTGTGTTCGTCTGACAGGAATAAAGTCATATACATCGAAGATGCTTGATGGAGAGTAAATTATGAGGTATTTTTTGGGTGAACTATTCCTTTAACACCAATGTGCAAGTTCAGACTGAATCTCAATGGGGTCTTTATTGTAAATAGACACACTGTTAAAGAGTTCAGGTCTGATTGGGTCCATTTGGTAAAGCTCGTATAAATAATACAGAACTCAAACTGTATCTGAGGCACATGTCAAAGTTTTGGACTCCAACCTGCTCAGGTCCTGGGTCAAGCCTTGAGTTTTCCGATCAAAGTGGACCCCTGAAGACCTCTAGTTTGATATAGCTTTGCGTAGGCTGTGGATTCAGTAGATTATTCTGTTGTCTCCTTTCTGAAATTGCATAAACTTACATACAATCATCACTCATCCAGACTTTTCCTTCTATGCAATGCTTATGTTTCTGTTCATTTTTAGACATTCTGCCAAAATGTTTACCTTAGAAGAGTTAAGGGGAACACTATTTTAAGTCACAATTCACATTATTTACTATTGGTTTATTACCTGTCTATTATTAAAATAATAACTGATTATTAGTAGCTTTAAATTATGATCTTATTCTAAATCCAAAATCAAATCCCAACTCCTACCTTACTAATTATTAATAAGCAGCTAATTTGTCAATTATTGAACTAATAGTCTTAGTTAATGGCTTATGAATAGCGTAAATTGTGACCTACAATAAATTGTTAATGACATTTGGTTGACTAACCCTGATTTCAAATTACAAAAAAATGTAAACATTTATTTTATGCTCTAAATACACTCATGGTACACCTTAATAGTACCGGGTTGGACCCCCGTTTGTCTCAGAACTGCCTTACTCCTTTGTGAGGCTGTGGCGTTGACACGATGCTCAATTGGTACTAATGGACCCAAAGTGTGCCAAGAAAATCTCCCCCACACCATTGCACCACCACCACCAGCCTGAACCGCTGATACAAGGCAGGATGATCCATGCTTTCATGTTGTTGAGGCCAAATTCTGAGCCGAGCATCCGAATGTGTCAGCAGAAATGGAGACTCATCAGACCAGGCAACGTTTCTCCAATCTTCTCTTGTCCAGTTTTGGTGAGCCTGTGTGAATTGTAGCCTCAGTTTCCTGTTCTTAGCTGACAGGAGTGGCACCCGGTGTGGTCTTCTGCTGCTGTAGCCCATCCGCCTCAAGGTTGGACGTGTTGTGTGTTCAGAGATGCTCTTCTGCAGACCTCGGTTGTAACGAGTGCTTATTTGAGTTACTGTTGCCTTTCTATCAGCTGGAACCAGTCTGGCCATTCTCCTCTGACCTCTGGCATCAACAAGGCATTTGCGCCCACAGAACTGCCGCTCACTGGATATTTCCTCTTTGTCGGACCATTCTCTGTAAACCCTAGAGATGGTTGTGCGTGAAAATCCCAGTAGATCAGCAGTTTCTGAAACACTCAGAGCAGCCCGTCTGGCACCAACAACCATGCCACGTTCTTAAATCTCCTTTCTTCCCCATTCTGATGCTCGCACTGACCTGCAGCAGATCGTCTTGACTATGTCTACATGCCTAACAGCCATTAGTGGCTGATTAGAAATTTGCGTTAACAAGCAGTTGGACAGGTGTACCTAATAAAGTGGCCTGTGAGTGTACATATTTCATTATTAAAAGAAATAGTATGACCTTAAGAGAAGCAGCACATTTACAAGTGGTTTCTTTATTTGTTTATTTTATTTCCATAGATGTGTATATATAAGCATGCATCAGTACAGATGCTCACAGGTGAACAGACTCGCTTTTCCTCGATCTAATTTAATTTCAAAATGGTTGATTTACTCGGCAAAGTCAAAATCTTGAAGTCCACATCTAAGTACTTAAGAAAAGAGAGCTACTTAACCTACCGTGAAAAATAGAAGTACCCTTTAATAAGACATCATTATCTCTAACAAAGCTTGCGGTACGGCAGAACTCATCACGAGCGCGAGGAGAAGAAGAATATGAGGCGTGGAATAAAGGCCTTTTCCATTGAGCTCGTCATTTCACAGCCTTAACGATTCACCCTTTGTGCTTTCTATGGACGAGGGCCACATTTAAAGCCACAAACGAACTCTAACTTTAAATTAAGCACCTGAGGATTGGATTTGACTCGTGATGGTGAGTTAACGCCTCATATTCCTCCATTTCTCGATAATTGTCTTTTGTGGTCAGTTTTTTCTTCTTTGAACTTGCCTGCTAGGGACGCTTCGTAATGAATCCCTCGGTGCGAAACCTGCCCTTCTAGCATCTGCAGAGACAAAAAAAAATGGAAATATACAGAAATAAATGTAGACTTCGACAATCCCGAGACGCTGATGTAACTAGTGACCTTTCGTTTGTGTACACATTTACATTTTCCTGTGTATAAATTCATCTTAGAGGACTGTAATTTGCCATTAGGGGAAGGAGTGCAGTGGAAAATAGTGAGAAGGAGAACAAACTTGAGTTTTTTTGTGTGTGTGTGTGTGTGTTTGCAGTTGATCAATGCACGTCAATCAAGGCTCAGCCTAAAGCGAGAACGTCAACGTGTCACACCAGAGTCTCTCTTGAGCTTCACTTCAGTCAGGAACTACACAGAGCCGCTACTGCTGCCGACACTTGCGCATTTGTTAGGGATTGTGAAGAAATTTAAGGTGACTGAGTTCCTTTAAGCACTTTTTTTTCTGCATATACAGTTGCCCACATAGCAAACGGACTTGGCCCAAATGTGGCCTCATTATGGCACTGCTGGCATGTTTCCGGCACTGGCATGCATAATGTCAGCCGAATGTGGGCCATGCATGGCAATGATGGCACTGCATGCATGACGGCAAACTACATTTGGGCCAATTGTGGATGGGAGGTGTGTGAGCCAGATCAGTGTAGCGATTGTTCACGTTGTTTAGATAACATTAGGCTGGGTTATGGCTCAGTTTTTGGGTTTCTGGTTCCCACATAGCAAATGTTTTCTGGCCCAGCTCGGGCCACACAATAACTTTTTCCTCGGCCCAAGTACCACAAAGAATGATGGTCCTGAAGTGGCCCATAACTGGGTTAAAGTCAAAGGGCCACACATGGGCCATAACCGGCCCTGAATCTCAGCCAATTTATTACCCTTAACTGGCCCTAAACTGGGCCAAAACAGGTTTATTATTGGTACCAATTCTCAGCTATAAGTTAGCCATATCAACACCACCCTTTAACCAGAAACCCCAAAAAATGAGGCATAACCCAGCCTTATGTTACCTAAACAACGTGAACAATCGCTACACTGATCTGGGCCACACCTCCCATCCACAATTGGCCCAAATGTAGTTTGCCGTCATGCATGCAGTGCCATCATTGCCATGCATGGCCCACATTCGGCTGACATTATGCATGCCAGTGCCAGCAACTCACCAGCAGTGCCATAATGAGGCCACATTTGGGCCAAATCTGCTTGCTATGAGGGTTAAAGGGTGGTAGTTAACTTATAGCTGAGAATCGGTACCAATAATAAACCTGTTTTGGCCTAGTTTAGGGCCAGTTAAGGGTAATAAATTGGCTGAGATTCAGACCGGAAATGGCCCATCTGGCCCTTGTCTTTAATCCAGTTATGGGCCACTTCAGGACCGTCATTCTTTGCGGTACTTGGACCGAGAGAAAAGTTATTGAGTGGCCCGGAGCTGGGCCAGAAAACATTTGCTATGTGGGTGATGAATTATTACCCCCCCCCCCCCTCCCCTGTATAATATTTCCCCAATTTCTGTTGAAAAGATGATTTTTTGACACATTTCTAAACATAATCATTTTAATATCTCATTTCTAATAACTGATTTCTTTTTTCTTTTCAATGACGACACCACATAATATTAGACTAGATATTTTCAAGACACTAGTGTTCATCTTAGAGAGCGATTTTAAGGTTTAACTAGGTTAATTAGGGTTCATTTGTTCTGTAGACAATTTAAAAAATAATTTTTTTGTCCTGTTGAACTCAAAAGAAGATATTTTGAAGAATGATTGAAACCTGTAACCATTCCCTTGCATAGTGTGAAAAACTGTGGAAGTCAATGGCTACAGGTTTCCATAATTTTTCAAAATATCTTCTTTTGAGGCGTCACAGTGGCGCAGTAAGTAGCACGATCGCCTCGCATCAAGAAGGTTGCTGGTTCAAGCCTCCGCTGGGTCAGTTGGCGTTTCTGTGTGGAGTTTGCAGGTTTCCCCCACAGTCCAAACACATGCGCTTTAGGGGAATTGGGTAAGCTAAATTGGCCGTAGTGTATGTGTGTGAAAGAATGTGTATGGGTGTTTCCCAGTGATGGGAAGGGCATTCACTGTGTAAAACATGTGCTGGATAAGTTGGCGGTTCATTCCGCTGTGGCGACCCCAGATTAATAAAGGGACTAGGCTGAAAAGAAAATGAATGAATGAATGAATGTGTTCAACAGAAGAAAGTATCTTAAGTGTGGTTTATTTATAAACTAATTTCGAGAGGATCACGTGCTTATGATCAACACGGCTGGCACCTTATCAGCTCTGTAATCTGCCCTATTAGATGATTACGGACACATTATAAATAACCAGAGATTTCACTCCAGTTATCTTTGTCTCGAAGTTCCCCCCTTCTTCCACCCCTACTTCCACCCTTTCCTATAGGGCGACACGGCGGCCCAGTGACTAGCACTGTTGCCTCACAGCAAGAACGCCACCAGTTCAACCTCCCATTGAGCCGGTTAGCGTTTCTGTGCGGAGTTTGCATGTTCTCCCCGTGTTCGCGTGGGTTTCCCCCGGGTTCCCCGGTTTCTTCCCACCGTCCAAAAACATACACCATAGCCAATCGACTAAACCAAATTATTGCCTAAGACAACCTTAGTTTACACTTTTCACATGGCGATAAGCGGGGGAGTTCTCGAGACCTTCCTGAGCTCGAACTTCCCTCTCGCCCTTCTAACGGGAGGGAGCCCCGGGCTCAAGGATATACGAGCTCAGGGCTCTCTCCCGGGACAGCATGCCAATTACGCTTTATTGATCATCAGCTAAGTGTGATCTCTTGAAATGATTTGTGACAAGTGAAAAAGTGAGCAAATGATGAGAGAATTTTTAGTTTCGGGTGTACCGTTCCTTTAAGAGCACTATGATAAAAGTATTCAATAAATAAAATAATTTAATCTAAACCAGAATAACTTTTAATAACTCCATTGACATTTTGGAAGTAACATATTGTGTAATAAACCAAATTATTCATTAAATACAGTTTAATAATCACTGTAATATTTACTTCATATCTAATAATATGTATTATTAATTATATGATCTGTCTTATTTATGAATGTGTTCATTTATGTCTTTGCAATATCACGAACATTAGAGTAGAAATAGATTCATAAAGGTGTTACTGTCAGCCATGTGAGAGCAGAGAACATTAATATAATATTAATATCAGACGATTGGACATGATTCATGACTCCCTGGAATTATTACTTGCTATTTATACAGGATGTTTTGATGAATGAGGCGTCTAACGCACCTATATACAGAACCTCACCTGTATGAATACATATGATGTGTTAAAGAAATGAGTGAGAATGAGGAGTTTGATTCAGTGAACACTACAATGATGCACCAGGGTTGTATACTCGGCTCATTTCCGTGTTCGTGTTGTTGTGGTTTGTCGTCTCCTGATAGCGTCTATCAGACTGGAGTCTAATAATAAATGCATGAAATCTGCAGGTGAAGGCAAACCTGGGAATTGTGCTTTCTGAGGCGCAGAAAATCTGCTTGGGCTTCACAGTTCCTCAATAACACAATTTGAGGGAAAATGTTTCCATGTTCGGGATGAAATCGCATGCTTGAAGTTGTGGAGTGAAGCATGAGATGTCTCGACGCATCTAAACGGCTTAATTGAATTACGTGTTATCGTGGCGTGAAAAGGGGAGACAGAATCACACAGCAGGAAACTCAGCAGACTGTAGATCTTTCTGCACACCTGCACAACTTGACACGGGGATAAAGGGAACACAGTGTGCGCTTTAAAATCATTAAAGTGGCATGGAGGGATTTTATTTAGTTTTTTTAGGTCAAAATACTCGCTTTATGTTATTTAATTTTACTTTGTTTAAATCATTTTACCCATTATATTTCAAATAAATAATCCAGGTTTATATATATATACATATATATACAGTTAGGTCCATAAATATTTGGACATCGACACAATTCTAACATTTAGGGGTCTTTATACCAACACAATCGATTTGAACTGAAATGAACAACTTTACCTGCAGACTGTCAGCTTTAATCTGAGGGTATTTACATCCAAATCAGGTGAACGCTGTAGGAATTACAGCAGTCTGCATATGTGCCTCCCACTTGTTAAGGGACCAAAAATAATGTGACAGAATAATAATCATAAATCAAACTTTTACTTTTTAATACTTGGTTGCAAATCCTCTGCAGTCTATTACAGCCTGAAGTCTGGAACGCTGAGACATCAGCAGATGCTGGGTTTCATACCTGGTGATGCTCTGCCAGGCCTGTACTGCAGCTGTCTTCAGTTCCTGCTTGTTCTTGGGGCATTTTCCCTTCAGTTTTGTCTTCAGCAAGTGAAATGCATGCTCAATCGGATTCAGGTCAGGTGATTGACTTGGCCATTGCAAAACATTCCACTTCTTATCCTTCAAAAACTCTTTGGTTGCTTTTGCAGTGTGCTTTGGGTCATTCTCCATCTGCTCTGTGAAGCTCCGTCCAATGAGTTCTGGAGCATTTGGCTTAATTAGAGCAGAAAACATTGCCTGATGGTGTTTCTGTGTGGAGTTTGCATGTTCTCCCTGCGTTTGTGTGGGTTTCCTCCGGGTGTTCCGGTTTCCCCCACAGTCCAAAGACATGCGGTACAGGTGAATTAGGTAAGCTAAATTGTCCATAGTGTATGAGTGTGAATGTGTGTGTGGAAGTTCCCAGAGATGGGTTGCAGCTGGAAGGGCATCCGCTGTGTAAAATCGTGCTGGATAAGTTGGCGGTTCATTCCGCTGTGGCGACCCCGCAAGGGACAAAGCCGACAAGAAAATGAATGAATGAATGAACATTGCCTGAAACACTTCAGAACTCATCCTGCTGCTTTTGTCAGCATCACATCATCAACAAATACACTAGAACCAGTTCTATTGACAGCCGTACACGCTCACACCATGACACTACCACCACCATGCTTCACTGCTTAGGATCATGAGCAGTTTCTTTCCACCTCCATATTCTTTTCTTCCCATCACTCTGGTACAAGTTGATCTTGATCTCATCTGCCCAGAGGATGTTGTTCCAGCACTGTGAAGGCTTCTTCAGGAACTCTAATCTGGCCTTCCTGTTGTTGAGGCTCACCAATGGTTTACATCTTGTGGTGAACCCTCTGTATTCACTCTGGTGAAGTATTCTCTCGATTGTTGACTCTGACACACACACACACACACACACACACCTGCCTCCTGGAGAGTGTTCTTGATCCGGCCCACTGTTGTGAAGGGTGTTTTCTTCATCAGGGAGAGAGCTCTTCAGTTGTTTCCGTGGTCTTCTGGGTCTTTTGGTGTTGCTGAGCTCACTGGTGTGTTCTTTCTGATTAAGAATGTTCCACACAGTTGTTTTGGCCACGCTTTATGTTTCTGCTCTCTCTCTGAGGGGTTTGTTTTGTTTGTTTAACCTAATGATGGCTTACTTGACTGATAGTGACAGCTACCCGGATCTCATCTTGATAGTTGACAGTAACAGATTCCAAATGCTAATAGCACACTTGACATGAACTCTGGAGCTTTTATCTGCTCATTATAATTGAGATAATGAGGGAATAACACACACCTGGCCATGGAACAGATTAGAAGCCAATTGTCCAATTACTTTTGGTCCCTTAACAAGTGGGAGGCACATATGCAAACTGTTGTATTTCCTACAGCGTTCACCTGATTTGGATGTAAAATTAGATTAAAGCTGACAGTCTGCAGGTAAAGCACATCTTGTTCGTCGCGACGCGGTGGCGCAGTAGGTAGTGCTGTCGCCTCACAGCAAGAAGGTTGCTGGTTCGAGCCTCAGCTGGGTCAGTTGGCGTTTCTGTGTGGAGTTTGCATGTTCTCCCCGCGTTCGCCTGGGTTTCCTCCGGGTGCTCTGGTTTCCCCCACAAGTCCAAAGACTTGGATGAATTGGATAAGCTACAATTGTCCTTAGTGTATGTGTGTGAATGAGTGTGTATGGGTGTTTCCCAGTGATGGGTTGCAGCTGGAAGGGCATCCGCTGTGTAAAACATATGCTGGATAAGTTGGCGATTCATTCCGTTGTGGTGACCCCAGATTATTAAAGGGACTAATTAATGAAAAAACTAATTAATGAAAAAACGAATCCTAAAATAAAAATATTCATATAGTGACACAAAATGCTAATCCAGCAGGTTGTGCCTATAGAACGACAGGAATAACAACGTTAGCTCGGTTACTACAGTAAACAAAGCAGTGGGAGGTCAAATGGAGCAGGATTTATCAGTGTCAAACTACACAGCATCCCAATATTCACAGATTAAATTCAGGCAAACTTTAGAATACAACTTTATGATGTATTATCAAAAATGATACAACATTCAATACCTTGTAAATGTATATAATATGTAGCATTATAAGACTTTTAAATACTTTTTAAGGGCTTTACATTTCTCTAAAATGATTCATCAACTTGTAATACTTTTTAAGACCTACGGACAATCAGTCATGTTTCCTCAAACATCAGACGCCAAACTACATATATAGAACAAACAACCCCAAATGTTAGAATATTAGTGTACTTATATTAAATATTATCCCCCAAATATCCAAATTCACTTATTTATTGACAACAGTTTTGTTTTATATATATATATATATATGTAGCAAAACACATTATTCAGAGCATATTATTTTCTCTTCTAAAGACACAGGCAATGACTGCTAATAAGCGGAGCCAGACAGAATCAGCAGACATTTTTTGCAATTTCTGCGCAGAATTGTGTTAAAAATCTGCAGATTTATGCGGAATTATTTTGGGAGTATCATAACTAAAACCTTAATATATGAAATAAAAAAGTAATACCTTTTTAACTTTTATTTAATGTTTACAATGCAAATACAATTAGATCCACTTTATTTGGTAAACAAAGCAAGTCTCTTGTATAATGTATCCAGCCTGATCTCACGAGAAAACAAAAGTATTTTACGTTTTTTCAGTTTAGTGGCTAATTTGTACGAATTCGTACAAGTTCAGTCATACGAAATTGTACGATTTTAAAAATGAGGCGTGGCACCTAACCCCACCCCTAAACCTAACCGTCATTGGGGGATGAGCAAATCATACTAAAGCCGAAGTCACACTAGAGTTTGAGCTTGCGAAATTCTGTCATAAGGCGCTGCGAAAAGGGGCGGGATTAAACAAGATGATTAGACATTAATAAAGCGAGCGATTGCTCCATGTTTTAAATTTCTGTTCAGAGAGGTCATGTTTTGATCCTGGATTGGTCTCACGCAGTCAAGTGGTGCGATTTCGCATGTCAGAGTTCACCAAGCTTGAACTTTGCACCGCAGCAACCTGCGAAACTCGACGCATGACCCTGCGTTTAATTAGACAACGCAATCTCACGCATATTTGAAACTTTTTGATTTAGTGGCTAATTTGTACAATTTAATTCGTACAAATTACTATGATTTGCTCATCACCCAATGACGGTTGGGGTTAGGGGCGGGGTTGGGTGCCACGCCTCCTTTTTAAAATCGTACATTTTAGTACGACCGAACTCGTACGAATTTGTACGAATTAGCCACTAAACTGACAAAACGTAAAATACTTACGTTTCTTCGTGAGATCAGGCTGAATTAGATTGTACGAATATATCCGAATTAGCCACTAGTCAAAAAGTTACGAATTGCTGTGAGATTGTGTTGATATAGCTACTAAAAGACATATTACTTTACAAACTGTATTGTGAATAAATCATATGGATATTTTCATATTAGTCAATAATAGTACTGTAATTAATTTAAAAACTGAATAAATATAAATTTACACACATTTACACAAGTAAATAAACAGAATCAATGTTGGGCTAAAAATCTGCGGAAATCTGCGAGCGCAGATTCCATGTGGGCCTACTATTAAGCATTGAGACCCTATATGAGCCAAAATTCCAAATATCTTCTCTATAAATGAACAAAACCCATAAAAAGAGTTACAATTAGATCTGATCTTCCCTGCCATCTGTCAGACTCTCTCTCTCTCTCTCTCTCTCTCTCTCTCTCTCTCTGCAGACAAATCTTGGCAAAACAACGGAATGATGGAAAGTGGGGAAAATGGCAGAAGAGAAGCTAGACTGCAGACTGTACAGTAATGAAAGTACCTCAGAGGCCAGTGAGCAGCGGCCAATAGATCAATAGTGCTCTGGAGATGCTCTGGCATCACTGTGACTCCAAGGTTGAGATAATTCACTTTGTTTTCATTTGAGTTGACTCTGTGGCTCAGCTCAATGATCTACTGTGGCTTCCTCAGGGGTCGTTGCTGCACTTGGAAACTGAAACTCTCCACCTTTTCACAGCCCTTTCACACTGAGGACCAGGGCTGTAGCTGCAACTGACGCATTGGTCTGATTGGGGCCCGGAGTTTGGGATACCTGGGCAGTTGCCTCTGACTATAGCCACGTAAAGATTCATGCAGTAGGGAATTGTTTGGGGAATGGAAAGTCTCAAGGCTGGGGACTACTATGTGTATAGGCACTCAACAGACAAATTTGGAGCCACTGACAGTTTTTTTCCTTGGGCCATAGCCATGTAAAGTTGATGTAGAAGGGCACTTGGGAATAGTAAGTCTAAATGCTGGGGACTACTGCAACTTACTGTTGTTTCCCGGAGTTTTGAGCCCCTTAGAGTTGTCCTCCTCATGTTAAAACAACATGGATGCATTTTTATTTATTTTTTTTGCAAGTAGGCTCATTTTACGAGTCACTTAAGCTGGATTTATACTTTCGCCTGGCGCCGCATCGCGCACCTCCGCTGACTGCACGCGCACCTCGCGAAACGGACGAGGCTTTTATACTTGCCGCGTTCGCCGTTGTGATATTTTTTAAAACGACAGGGGGCGGTCAAAAGTAACTGACCGTAAAGTCAGACAGATAAACAGAGAGGTAGAAAGTTTCCGGAACTACGTCATGTCATTAATATCATTCACGATTTTTTTACATTAATATTATTGTTTTTATAAATTATTTTAATGATTATAAGGATCTTTATAACAATTCAAGATTTTTTTTAATCAAATTTGATGCATCACTTGCTTTTGTTCATATCTCAGACAGTTTTACCTATTAAAGTTTATTAAAATATTAATGACAAGAGAACATGGGCTGCACTACAAATATATTCTTTATTATGGCAAGAATAAAAGCAAAAAAGAAAGCAGACTTACTAAAAAATAGATTTAGATTTTTAGATTTAGCCGCTCCACAATTCACATATTAACTGTCTGGCTAGTTTCTGTCCTTTACTTATGCTAAAAGGGTAATAATGGTCCAACATCCTGACCATTATCACCAATAAAGCCTAGAAAAACAGGCATCAGTGTAAACCGAAAGGTTCAAATATTCATTTCCAGTTTTCAAAGCAATAATTTCTTAATTCATTTTAGTTTTGTAGTTATTAAATTGTTTTAATTCAAAATTGTAACATATACATCAGTGTAAAACCTATGACTGGTGGATAAACATGTTTCTTTAAGTGTGTACTACTGGGTCTCCACTTTGCCATTGCCTCTTTTGTCTTTAACAAACTCATCCCTCAGGTTTTTCCAAACATTTTAACATAAACTTTCCTCCTTTCCCACGGCTGTTGCAATTTCTAGCCAAGAATTATTGTTCATCAGGTTATCTGTATGATCACGGATCATAAAGATATGAGTACAGTCGTACTGTTTCAGTCAAAATCTCTTCAAAGTGGTTCATATTCAACTCAAATCAAACGCGGCGCCGCGCGCACTGTTCGCTTGGGTCTCACCGCCGTGCGCACCGCCAGCCGAAATCATGTCGCGCGCACTCAAAGCGAACTTCCGCTAACACCGCGATGACGTCACATTCGCCGCGCGCACTCAAGCGAACTAGCGGACGCGTCGAGTATAAACCAGGCTTTAGTGTTAAACAGTCGAGTTTCCCCATTTTTCAAACCTTTCAGTGATCTCCAGACCTGGCGAGGGCAATTTTAGCGTAGCTTAGCATAAGTCATTGAATCGGATTAGACCATTAGCATTTCACACAAAAAAATCCAAAAAGAGTTTTGATTACTGTCAGAGCCCAGAGTTTGGAGCCCCCTCAGAGTTTTGCTCAGGCTACATCCATGTTAAAGCAACACAAATAATTTATTTATTTATTTATTTATTTATTATTATTTTGCAAGTGGGCTTAATTTACAAGTCACCTATTAAACAGTTGAGTTTTACCATTTATAAATCTTTTCAGTGATCTCCTTACCTGATAGGGTAATTTTAGCGTAGCTTAGCATAAGTCATTGAATTGGATTAGACCGTTAGCGCTTCACTCAAAAAATCCCAAAAAGAGTTTTGATTACTGTCAGAGCCCAGAGTTTGGAGTCCCTTGGAGTTTTCCTTAGGCTATATCCATGTTAAAGGAACACAAATACTTTATTGATTGATTGATTGATTGATTGATTGATTGATTGCAAGTAGGCTTATTTTACAAGTCATCTATTAAACAGTCTAGTATAACCATTTTTTAATCCTTTCAGTGATCTCCAGACCTGGTGAGGGCACTTTTAGCATAGCTTAGCATAAATCATTGGATCAAATGAGACCATTAGCATTTCACAAAAAAAAAAAAAAAAATCCCAAAAAGAGTTTTGATTACTGATTACTGTGATTACTGTCGGAGACCAGAGTTTGGAGTACGATGGAGTTTTCCTCAGGTTACATCCATGCTAAAGCAACACAAGTACTTTGTTTGTTTATTTATTAATCAATCAATCAATCAATCAATCAATCAATCAATCAATCAATCAATCAATCAGTCAGTCAGTCAGTCGGTAAGTCAGTCTGTCTGTCTGTCTGTCTGTTTGTCTGTTTGTTTGTTTGTTTGTTTGTTTGTTGATTGATTGATTGATTGATTGATTGATTGATTGATTGATTGATTTAATTATTTGTTTGTTTGCTTGTAAGCTTATTTTGTAAGTCACCTAGTGTTAAACAGTTAAGGTTTCTGAGTCCTTACAGACATCTCCAGACCTGGCAGGAGCACTTTTAGCATAGCTTAGCATAAGTCATTAAATCGGATTAGACCATTAGCATTTCACTCAAAAAATTCCAAAAAGAGTTTTGATTACTGTCGGAGCCCAGAGTTTGGAGTTTTCCTCAGGCTATATCCATGTTAAAGAAACATGAATATGTTTTTATTTTAATTAAATTTTATTGTAATTATTTATTTATTTTATTATTATTAAAACAATAAAATAAAATAATAAATAGAGTTTGGATAATTTTCCCATTTAAAGCTTGATTCTGCTGTAGGTACAGTGTGTACTAAGAATGAAAGATATTGCAAAGTTGCTATTTTCTATGTTGACTAGGAACTATACTTTCATTTTGGCTCAATGATTATTACATTTTTGCTGTCATTTGCAGCAGGCATAATGATATTACACAGCACCGGAAAGTAGTTCCCAGCAAGCTACTGTAACTTAGCATCAGTTTAATAGATTCAAAATTGTTTATTCTCAACTATTAAACTCGAGGTAACTTGTAAAATGAGAGTATTATTATTTTTTTTTAAATGGAGTGTGCCTTTAGGGTGGCACGATGGCTCAGTGGTTAGCACTGTCACAGCAAGAAGGTCGCTGGTTCGAGTCCCGGCTGGGTCAGTTGGTGTTTCTGTGTGGAGTTTGCATGTTCTCCCCGTGTTGGTGTGGGTTTCCTCCGGGTGCTCCGGTTTCCCCCACAGTCCAAACACATGCGCTATAGGGGAATTGGCCGTAGTGTATGAGTGTGAGTTTCACAGTGCTGGGTTGCAGCTGGAAGGGCATCCTCTGTGTAAAACTTATGCTGGAATAGTTGGCGGTTCATTCTGCTGTGGCAGCCTGTGACAAATAAGGGACTAAGCCCTAAAATGAATGAATGAATGAATGAATGAATGAATGAATGAGTGTGCCTTTAAAGTTTGATGTCAGGGTGGTTTCTCTGGAGCTGTGAGTCTCTAAGCCAGGGACTCCTGTGTTTAAATGGGGTCCACAAACCATCTTAGGTCTTAAAGTCAAATTATACTTTTGCACGGCATAGCCTTCAAACACTCAAACACCCCCTGGGCAGTTGCCTTGGCTAAAGCCATGTAAAGTTTAATGTTGTGGGCTGCTTCTGCATCTCTAAAATTGTAGGTCATAAGGCCTACAGTACCAAGAGTCCATAGGCCCTCTCAGGAACCAAAGTTTAGTGCCCAGGCTGAGGCCATTGGCTATTGCCAAGTAAACCTCTATCTTCTCTAGCCTAAACATTAAATGGCTAACCCACTCCCTCCCCATCACCAATAATTAACACTGATGCTGCTAATTTGATTGTTTTTGCATGGCAGAAAGTTTTACAAAATACATTTTTAGGCTGCTATAACTGAAAATAGCCATCTAAAAGAGCTCACCAGTGTCAAAATGCCTCAGATGGCCAGTCAAATCAAAGGTCGAAGCTTTACTCTTTACATAAAACAATTGACAGCCAATCAGAATCCATTCAGACTTTAAAGCCGTTTTGAATGTAAATAAACAGAAGGCAAAACCAATCGCTAAATACATTTATTGCCTATTGATTTGGATGCTAATGAAGTTATAGTTATTGTTGTCATTGTTGGTGTGAACTGGCATTTAAACCAGCATGACAAAAATATAGTAAACAGTAGCAAGCACTTATGATAAACAAGGATGCTTCATCTGCTGATGTGAATATTGTAATTATATAAGTATATATACGTATATATATATTAAAAACAATGTATAGTTCCTGTTCTTGGTGCGAATGGGTCTTTCACATTGTTTTACTGTCTTTCTCTAGAATGTTACCTTGATGTAATTCAGCCTATAATGGAGAAACGACCATTATTTGCATCTAATTTCCATACTTTATCGATTTCCGACATTTGTTGGTTGACACACTCATAAATTTGATTATATTCAGATATGCAAGTGCTTCATTTCCGTGATAAAGCCGTATGTAAAAGTATGCAGGAAGGCAGAAGGCCGAGGTGGAGTGTACAACGCGGCGCTCACACGCCAACAAGATGCATTAGCATTTATTGTAGAGAGATGCAACAATGGCTTGCATTTGCCACATTGAGTTTACATTCATTAGTATGGTAATCGCTGCTGCCATCGAACGTCTAATTGCATGACTGCAATTTGTTCAGTAAATGCACGAGTTTGCGCATGTGTTAATTCAGTGTGTGCTTTGTATATGATCCAGATACTGCATTGAGTGGTGGCTCGAAGTAGTAGTAGTAATAATAATAATTATAATTATAATTATTATTAATTTTATTATTATTATTATTATTATTATTATTATTATTATTATTATTAGTTTCCCAGTGTTTCCCAGAGATGGGTTGCAGCTGGACGGGCATCCGCTGCGTAAACACGTACTGGATAAGTTGGCGGTTCATTCTGCTGTGGTGACACCGATTTAATAAAGGGACTAAGCCGAAAAGAAAATGAATGTGTCAGGGTTCTGCCACTCTGGTCTTGCAAATTCTTGTTTGGTGGCAGAGTCCGGACACTAGCTCTGTCTTGTCCATGCCCTGTTGTGCTCGGCTCGAGTTTTCTCGGGTCGGGCACTCGTTTACTGTCATTGTGTGTGTGTGTGTGTGTGTGTGTGTGTGTGTGTGTCTCTGAGTGCGCGCTGTCCTGAGTGCGTGCGAGCCGTGCGCGCTCCCGCTTGATGCGGACGCGTACGGCCTGTGCACGCGCTTGTGACGCGCGAGCTCGTGTTTGTTTTGTTCTATCGGCATTTCATTCTCAGCGTCTCAGTCTGGTTGGTTTTGGTTTCGGTTGGCGCTGAGATGAAGCATGCGCAGTGCTTATGTGTGAGCGCACGGTAAGGTGTTCATCTATCGTGTGCTCGTGTCTTGCGTCTGTTGGTGTTGTCTAAGCACGTGGTTGGATGTTTACATTGTGACCGCGTGCTTTTTGTGGCGTGCTTCTGTGTTGTCTTGAGAACACGCGGTTAATGAGTTCTCTCATTGGCTGCGTGTTCTAGTCTTGTATTGTCCTACCCTCCTTGTTAACCCATTATTAGTTTATCATGTTCACCTGTTTGTGTTAATTTACTTCTGCTTAAAATCTCCTCATGTCTGCTGTCCTGTGCCAGTTTGTCATCGTACATTGCCTTGTCCTGTTGTGTCCCTGTGTTAATCCTTGCCAGCCGGCCCAGTCTAGTAAAGTTTGTTTGTATGTTTTGTTAGTGTTTTCCCCCTCGGGGTTGTTTATTTTGCCTTTTTGTTTCATTTTAGTATAAATAAACATCCAAACTCTGCGCTTGGGTCCTCGCCTCCTTTTTCCCCACCCACCGATCGTGACAGAATGAATGAATGAGTTTCCCTGTAATGGGGTTGCGACTATAAGAGCATCTACTGCGTGAAACGTATGCTGGAATAGTTGGTGGTTCATTCCGCTGTGGCAACCTCTGATAAATAAGGGACTAAGCTGAAGCAAAATTAATGAATTATTATTATTATTAACATAAATGTTCTGATAATTCGTAACTTTCAGATTTAGTGTTTAATTTGTGCGTTCTAATCCGTACAGCTTAGTATGATTTGCTCATCCCCCAATGACAGTTGGGTTTAGGGGCAGGGTTGGGTGATATGCCTCCATTTTTAAAATCGCAAGACTGAACTCGTATGAATTCGTACGAACTAGCCACTAAACTAGCAAAACGTAAAATACTTATGTTTTATCGTGAGATCAGGCTGGATAATATGTCATTTTTCTTCACTTTTTGCTGTAGTTTTCAATGAAATTGACTGTTTAGGTATTTCGATTTATTTATTTAAAAAATAAAATGCCATTCAAACAGTGACTTTAACATGCCTCTTGATAAATAATAGCATTTAAACATCACTTCAACTTGAACTACTAATAATTTAAGGAGGCTATTCTGTTATTTATCACGAAAATAGTAAAGAAATATATTAACATGTAAAGAACAAATAATGGTTGGGGTGAAATAACTGTATACAATTATAAAAATGATTTAATAGAAATGTTATCATTTTAAGACGTATTAGATTGTTAATATTTTAAGTAGTTGTTTTTCTTATTAAAACTAATAGGCTCTAACAGGCAGGCGAAGGTCAAAACAGGTGCAAACAGGTAGTGACGTGACGTGCACCGAGGCGTCGAAGCAAATGCTACATCTCGCAGTGAAGCAGTGTACTGAAGCTTGATTCGTTTAGCCATAATCACGTGATCAGTGACTATACCCACGTGACTGCTTCGATTTTGATTCAAAAATGTAAACACCCTTGTGGGTCAGTAAAGTGTATAGCGAGAGATGAGGCGTCCATTACATACATTTCTATTGTTTCAAAGCACTGCACCGGTCCCACGCACCACCAATTCAACTAAAACACAATAATAATTATAGTGAAAAGCTTTTGGACCATACTAAAGTGTATTAGTGTATTATTTACAACTATTTTTAAAAGCCCCTGCATATTGTACCCATTGGCGAGTGCTGCAGAAAAGCCTCACTCTCATGGTCATCCTTATGCGTTTGCTTCCCATGTAGAAATCAACAGTTCGATCCTCACTCGGAACCAGTTGGAATATGATAAACGTAAATACTTTTGAATACCTTGGATTTTACTACAGTCATTAATGTTGTAATGTAACGTACCTTATATGTAAAATACTACAGTAATTGGGTATATTGTTGTACCATATGAATGAGTTGGTCGTTTGTAAACGTTTGACATTTTTGCAACACAGCGCTTTATCAAACTTTAACCAGCAGGGGTCATCATCGAGCTCTGATTTGGAAAGCGTTGAATAACAAACCATTTTCCGATACAATTGAGTCGAACGGTTCACTGGTTCAGAAAACTTCATTTCACCATCACTACAAAGAGTGCATGCAGGTAATCCAGAGAATAGTAGATATAAACAGGTGAATGGTCGGGACAGGCGAAAAGACATCAAAAGACATGCGGTACAGATAAATTGGGTTAGCTAAAATTGTCCCTAGTGTATGTGTGTGAATGAGTGTGTATGGGTGTTTCCCAGTTATGGGTTGCAGCTGGAAGGACATCCGCTGCGAAAAAAACTTATGCTGGATGAGTTGGTGGTTCATTCCATTGTGGCGACCCGGGATTAAAAAGGGACTAAGCCAAAAAGAACATGAATGCATATATATATATATAATCGATATGAATCAATGGGGTTAAATATAAATAATAAACCTCTAAAACAAGGGTCACCAAACTTGTTCCTGGAGGGCCGGTGTCCTGAAGATTTTAGCTCCAACCCTAATCAAACACACCTGAACAAGCTAATCAAGGTCTTACTAGGTGTACTTGAAACACCCAGGCAGGTGTGTTGAGGCAAGTTGGAGCTAAACTCAGCAGGGACACCGGCCCTCCAGGACCGAGATTGGTGACCCCTGCTCTAAAATCTTGGTACATGTTTAATCAAGATTTCAAATATTTTGTTCTTCTTTATTTGTTTCTTGACTTGATTTCAGAGTCACTGATTAGCTTGCTGCTGTGAAACTCCTTAAGAGTAAAAATATCTGTGTAAAAAAGAACCCTATGCTTGTGGAAAGTGTCTGACTAAGATAAACAGCCCTCGTAACTCCTGCGTTTTCACCACTGTGTTAATAAGCATCGCAGAAACTTTCCAATTACACGAACCGGACCTGCCACTGTCTAAATACTGAAGTTGTGCTAATTCTGTCAGTAGTGGAGCCATTTGTGCAATCTCCAAAACGAAACGTGCCACAGCAAACACAGCAGACGGTCAAATTAACACTATCAGTTCCTGAGTTCCCCACCAGCCCCTGATCTTCTCAACTCTTCTCAGCATATCCTTTTCAGTCAATAAAATGTCTCCACCGGCAGACCGGAGATGGCGTTTGGAATTCAAGGCACGGAGACGTGTTTTTTTTTTCTTGAAACGTGGAGAAATAGCTTTCCTCTGACACCTTTCTAAGACAACCATTGATTTCCCATTGATGTGCTGGAGGGGAGAAAGGAGAGGGTGGATCAAACTTGGAAGTCATGAATGGAGCCGTTTCTGTAACACTTCTCAGAACTCATTAGAATCTCAGATTCTTTTTTTTTAGATTACAAGTGTCCTTGTCTTTCATTCAGGCAGAGCTTTCATATTAATGGAAACACAATCATAGCTGACCACCTCTTCATTACCAAGCCAGTCTCCTGCATTGAGGCTGTCCGTCTCCTTTATAAGATGATTCTGTGAAAGAAAGCGTAGCTGCTCGCCAATGCTTTTTTGTTTTGTTTAGTTTTCTTTAATGGACAACTTGTAAACTTGTTAAAGATTTCCCCACACACAGAGACACAAAAAACTGATATAACATGGAAAAAAAACAGCCCTATCTCATGAGAGAATGTAAATAATTCACATTTTGCCAGTTTAGCGACTAATTCATATGAAAGTAGATTTGTACAAAAATGTTTGACTTTTGAACAGGCGTGGCACTATTGCATACGCAAATGATATGATCTATAAAACACAAAAAAAACTAACTTGATGAGAACGTGCGCAACTGAAGGTAAAATCTAAGCATATTTAACTTAAAGGAGACTTGTTATGCCCTTTTTACAAGATGTAAAATAAGTTTCTGTTGTGCCTAGAGTGTGTAGGTGATGTTTCAGCTCTTTGAAACTGCCCCTATTAGGCTTTGATCCAAATTGCACCATTTTGGTGACTTTGGCTTTAAATTCAAATGAGGTCTTTTCAAAAGAGGGCGGAGCTACAAATGCCTGTGCCAGCATAGTGGCAGATTCATAAACAAAACGAATGTCCTTTGCTAATGAGGGAGAGATGGCCACTGGTGGGTGGGGCTTTCCCTGTCTGATGACACGTACAACGGGAGGATATCAATCTAAAGCTGCAGTCACACTAGAGTTTGAGTTTGCGAAATTTTGTCGTACGGCGCTGCGAAAAGGGGCGGGATTAAGCAAGATGATTAGACATTAATAAAGCGAGCGATTGCTCCATGTTTTAAATTTCTGTTCAGAGAGCTCATGTTTTGATCCTGGATTGGTCTCATGCAGTCAAGTGATGCGATTTCACAGGTCAGAGTTCACCAAGCTTGAACTTTGCACTGCAGCAACCTGCGAAACTCGATGCATGACCCTGCGTTTCCGGTCTGACGCATTTGCGTGTGTATGAATGGAAGTCTATGGGGAGTAAAGTCCAGTGTGACCGCGGCTTTAGTGTTTCTGTTTTTATCAAGTCTGATTATGAAAAATCTAATTAACACTCTTTTACCATTAGAAGCTGGTTATATTCACAGACTGCGCCACACAACTTTAAGCTCCTTATAAAAGTGATTTTTGCATAGCAGGTCCTCTTTAAATATTGACTTAATTAAATTAAGTTTAATATGATCATGAGCCATAACCATTAATAAATAAATAAAAATATATTCTGGCATACATTCACTTTTAATTTTATACATTTTATAAAAATATTATTGTTGCATAAATTAATAGCCAACCAGGGGTGCGTTTCCCAAACAATGGCGTGTTGCTGAACTATCATAGTATGATGCATCATTTGGGAAAGGAATGATGTAGTGACGAGTGTTTCCCAAAACCGCAGTTTCTCTTTTGCTGATCCATCATTTGAACCACGTTAGTTATAACGTAAAACACCCATAATGACGCTCTAAACGGGGTGGAGGAACTACTTAACCCCATAATTCCTTGTGCAAATTATATTGTTTTACATGCACACACATTTAAAAAAAAAAAATTAATAATATTAGTTTTGGTATAAACATGCACTCGCTCTCCATCTTACTTGAAATATATGAAAACGGAACATATAGGGCCTGTGTTTCCTTTACAAATATTATTGAGAGTATTACATATTCTATTCTAAAACATAAAATCACTTACAAAAGCGAACACTATTCTAATATCATAAATAAATCATATAAATAAATAAATAAATAAATAAATAAATAAATAAATAATGAGGCGATTAATTAAGAAATTAAATGTAATATTTATTATTAGGAAAAATCCTATTATTATTATTATTATTATTATTATTATCATCATTATGATTATGATTATTATTATTATTTTTATTAAGTAGGATGTTGTTTATTTTTTTATTTTTTGTAAAGTCTACTTTTACAAATTGTCACATGTAAGCCGCTGCAGAAATGTCTTATACAGTACAGATACTTCATAAATAACCTGCTAAAAATTTAAAGCATTAGCGTATGCTGTGTTTTTTATTTTCACAAGGTTTGGAGACGTAACGTAAATTCCGCTTTTAAATAATAGCTCACCTATAGCTTTCATCATGAGCCACGGCTGTGTTCAAAATGACATCAATGTTTTCAAAGTGCACTGCGAAGGGAGCACAACTGTAAACATGAAGATCGCTAAAACTGAACTGTAAACATACTTTAAAAAGTCAATTACACCTAAGAGAGATGACTGTAACAGCTCTAGAGGTGTAGTCGCAAGCGTACAAGTTTACAACGCAGTTTGCAAATGTTCGTTGGAACGATGGATTTGAGAAACGCCAAATCAACGAACTATGTTTATAACGACGCAACTTGCGACTTTAGTTGGCTAACCATGCTTTACAGAAACGCACCCCAGCACAGGGATTTATTTATTTATCTATTTACTGCAAATAAAATAGCATTAGCATGTATCATTTATTGGGGAAAAACCCTAGTTTCTTTTTATTTGTTGAATGCTGCAATAAAATGTAGTCAAGTAGGTTCTGCTTATAGCATTAAATCTACTAGAGATTTGTTTAAATTTGGATTGATACAAAATGTTGGCTGAGGCTAATTGAATATCAGCATTTTAAGAGCGCCAGTCGTCGTTCAGCTATAATTCAGAAGGCCTAGTAGGTCTCTCCGTAATGATATTTAATATTTGAATGATGTAGCCTTGGGCATTATCGCTTCTTTGCTCACAGCGCTGGTAGATTTGCAAAAGCTTTATTCAGCGGTACGAGCATGTCATGATGTTTAATGAAGGGGGGTTTGGAGATGAGCTCCGGAGAGAACTCATTTCTCCAGCCCTACTCTCGCCTGCTTATTTATACACACCGCTCTTTGATTCCTCCAGATTGGGTGCATCCGAATTCATTTAGCTTCCATTCAGTTGTCCTTTGAGTGCAACTGCAGTCAATATCCCATTTTTCCGTGCCTCTTTTTAGGCTACGTAATATGCGCTGAATTAGTCTAGCCAGCTGTTCGCTCCAATCCAGACGCCAAACAATGTCTCATCCTCTCGCCAACTGTGAAGTTGCGACTGAGTAACCCGGCGAGGCATCATTAGCATTAGAGCGTCGTCTCCTGCCTCCTTATATTCCCCTCTCCACCATGATTATGACCTGTATCAATCATTAGCCCACCGTTCTTCTCCTGATGCCTCCTACACTTGTCGATTCCCACTTGGCGCTTGCTAGCAGCAGGGGAACTGCCACGCTAGCGACCCGTAGCGCTGTTAGTCTCAATGCCCTCTGCCAGTGTGCCAGCCAGGGGGCTTAATTACACTTGATTACCTGCTGGAGTGTCTGCGGACCACCGGTCGGCCGAGGTAGGCAGCGGGGAAGTGTTTGATAGCACAATTAGTTGCACTAGGAGAAGCCCAAAGGACTTTATGATGTTGCGCGTCCATTGCACCAGCCCGCAGACAGAACACGAGTCCTTCATTGTCGTTTTTCTTCCTCCAAATTTCCTTTGAGTTGACGGCTGCGTGTTGATGATAAAGGTTTTGAATTGACGTCTTCATTAGTCCTGTTGGGGATTTGGGAGTTGACGTCGAAGTCAAACAATCCCTTTTTCTTCTCAAACGCAAGCAACGGCGTCCTAGTTAGAGGAAAATCAAAC
This sequence comes from Danio kyathit, assembly GCA_903798195.1. NCBI lineage: Eukaryota > Metazoa > Chordata > Actinopteri > Cypriniformes > Danionidae > Danio > Danio kyathit. The sequence continues at coordinate 50,897,014 of LR812540.1, read as the reverse complement.
GTAAGTGGTGAGATCGATCTGAATAGTCTAGTCAGAATTTGCCTAATAAAGGCAAAATTTGAGGAGGTTTTTGTAATCTGAAATTCGCATTGCAAAGTGACTCGGGCTGTTGAAGGAGACTACTAGAATACAATAACTTCCAGAATGATCGTTCATAGAAGGCCCTGTCCACAGGAATGCAGGTCTTTTCAAAGCCACACTTTTTTTTTTGCTGTTTGTCGACACAAAAACCAACTATGGGGTGACCGAAATCTAACATTTCTGAAAAACTCCAGCCAGTGTGACTCCAGTTTTTTCATCATGAGTTTTCGCCTCATGATGTCAGTGTGTGCGCTTTTTTTCTGGTTTTTGCATCTCGTTTATATACACTATGAACAGCAGCTACGCTGATTATTCTCTTCATTCTCTATTTCCACCTGGGGATGCTCATCCCGAGACCCCCAGAGATTATGAAGTGCCACTAATGCGATCCAAGACCTGTGAAGAGATGACCCCAAGGTTTCTGCAATCCTGAACCAGGCCGTATCCTGAGGAGCTGCTGTAGTGGTCATGGAGGAGTGGAGAGCATGAGACTGATTCCTGTGACTCTCCAGGGACAGACAAGTCTTCGAGGTCCAGCATTCTCCAGCCTCCGGCGCCTAGACTGCGTTTGGCCATAGGGGAAATGGTCGTGCCCAGCTGAGCCTGGTTTCTCTCCAGGTTTTTTTTCCTTCACTTTTGCCAATTGGTGAAGTTTTTTCCTCGCCGCTGTCGCCACTGGCTTGCATGGTTCAGGATCTGTAGAGCTGCGCATCGATGGATTTGCTCTTCAGTGTTTGGACTCTCAGTAGTGATTATTAACCCACGCTGAACTGAACTTAAACTTTGAACACTGTACTCACACTGTTTACATTCACTATAATCTTCTATGTGAAGCTGTTTTGACACAATCTACATTGTATAAGCGCTATACAAATAAAGGTGAATTGAATTGAATTGAATTAGTTGGCCAACATGGCTGTTTGAAGCATATTTCGCTTGTTCATGTCAAATGTATTGCGTATAAAAAAAATGATCACAGGAGGATAGTCTGCCTTTCTCAAATTTGCATTGACTTGTATGCAATTTAATTACAGATATACTTAATTCCCATTTGGTGTGAAGCCATCACAAAAGTGTCATTATCGCCACCTGTTGGTTCGGCGTGACCTTAACATACATTACAATGTGTTTTTGCATTTAAAAAAAAAAGAAAGTGGGCAAAACTCTTTTAAGATTAACAGAGCAAGACTTTTATCACATTATCTCCGATAATATTTTTTCTTCTGGAGAAAGTCTTGTTTGTTTTATTTCAGCTAGGATAAAAGCAATTTTTAATTTACAATATATAAATAAACAAATAAGGTCAATATTAAGGTCAATTTTTTTCCGATTGTCTATAGAACAAACCACTGTTATACAATGACTTGTCTAATTTCCCTAATTTGCTTAATTAACCTAATTAATTAAATCAGTTATGAGTTAATAATTAAACCTATTATGTTTGAAATGTGTTGAAAAAAAAAACGTCTTTCCATAAACAGAAATTAAATGAAAATATACAGGGGGCTAATAATTCAAGAAGGCTAATATTTCTGTCTTCAACTGTATGGTCTATAAATATAGGGACATCAACACAATTCTAACATTTGTGGCTCTATACCATACCTATACCATACTCTAAACCAACACAATGGGTTTGAAATGAAATCATAAAAATCAGGTGAACGCTGTAGGAATTACAACAGTTTGCATATGTGCCTCCCACTTGTTAAGGGACCAAATATCAAATCAAACTTTCACTTTTTATTGCTTGGTTGAACATCTTGTTCGTTTCATTTGAAATCCATTGTGTTGGCGTATAGAGCCATGAATACATGAAGAGTTGAGAAATGCTCACGTGAAATACACATTTAAAAGTAAATCGTATCTGTGTGGCTCTTAAAGTGACACTGGGCTATATTTAAATAAATTGCATTATGTCATAAAAGCAGACTGCATAAATTAGAGTGAAACCACGTGTTTGAAGGAGAGGAGTTGAAAGTATGTGCATGATGATGTCATCAGAATAGAAGCATGAAGGAGTAGTTCACACAAAAAAATGTTCTTACACAGTTTCTTTCTTCCCTTGAGCACAAAAGACACTATTTTGAAGAAAGTTGGAAACCTGTAATCACTGACTTCCATAGAAAAAAAATACAAATCATATTTTGTCTTTAAAAATTATGATTTTGTGTAAACAATGTCAGAATGATCAGTTTTGGTTGAACTATCCTATTAATTGGGAGTTGATTGGATCATTATTAAAAGCCAGATCAAAAATAATACATTTACAAAATAAATTTCATACATCCACAATATAATTCACATTTACAAAAGCCAATTTGTAGGTTCAAAACACGATTCAAAAATATGCGAATCCAATACATAAATTCAAAAAAGGATTCAAAACTACACAAATCCAATTCGGATATTCAAAACACGATTCATAAACAAACTTATCCAATTTGTAAATTTAAAACACCATTCAAAAATACAGATATCTATTTAGAAAATTCAAAACACCATTCAAAAATACGCAAATCCAATTCATAAATTCAAAACACGATTAAAAAATATGCAAATCCAATTTGTAAATTCCAATAATATGCTAATCCAATTTGTAAATTCAAAACACGATTCAAAAATACACAAATCCAAGTAATTAATTCAAAACACAATTTAAAAAATAAGCAAATCCATTAAAAAAATGATTAAAAACTACCCAAATCCAATTCGTAAATGAAAAGAAAATAGAAAAAAATATGCAAAAGCAATTCGTAAATTTTAAACATGATTCAAAAATACCCAAATCCAATTCGTAAACTCAAAAAACAATTCATAAATATGCAAATCCAATTCGTAAATTAAAAATATGATTTATAAATACACAAATCCAATTTGTAAATTCCAAAAATATGCAAATTCAATTTGTCAATTCAAAACAGGATTAAAAAATACACAAATACACGTTTTAAGTTCAAAACACAATAAAAAAAAATACACAAATCCAGTTCGTAAATTAAAAAAAATATATATAAAAAAAATACGCAAAATCAATCCGTAAGTTCTAAACATGGTTAAAAAAAATACGAATCCAATTTGTAAATTCTAAACACGACTGCTAAATATGCAAATCAAATTCGTAAATTCTAAATATGATTCATAAATATGCAAATCCAATTCGTAATTCTAAAAAAGATT
>LR812540.1:50831253-50886253 GCA_903798195.1 Danio kyathit | reverse complement strand
TCTTGGCACACTTTGGGTCCATTAGTACCAATTGAGCATCAACGCCACAGCCTACCTGAGTATTGTACCATGTCCATCCCTTTATGACCACAGTGTCTCCATCTTCTGATGGCTACTTCCAGCAGGATAACACACCATGTCATAAAGCGCCAATCATCTCAGACTGGTTTCTTGAACATGACAATGAGTTCACTGTACTCAAATGGCCTCCACAGTCACCAGAGCCCAATCCAATAGAGCACCTTTGGGATGTGGTGGAACGGGAGATTGGCATCATGGATGTGCAGCCGACAAATCTGCAGCAACTGTGTGATGCTATCATGACAATATGGAGCAAAATCTCTGAGGAATATTTCCAGTATCTTGTTGAATCTCTGCCATGAAGGATTAAAGCAGTACCTAAGGTGTAAGTTATTCATTTCTTCTTTTTTATATTATTTTAAATGTATTTATAAGCAAATACATCTATTCTGGTACACAACAAAATCACGACCTTTCAGAATAGGATCTCGTGGCTTCTTTAAATAAACCTTGACACTTTCATTTCTGGCCTTTTCGAAGCAGGACCCAGCAGTATATGCACACATGCAATATTTCTTCCCAGCCCATATTAGGTACACAATGCGCAGCGTCTTTGAGTTTGCTGGAACAGAAAAAGTCATTATTGGGTAAACAGAAGGAGATGAAACTGTACATGCAGGGCCTTAATATGTAAGCTGTGTTCACGCTTTCTGTTGCTTTCAACAAATTCCCCTCTTCACAGTCCATCTGGGTCGCAAATTGGGTGGGCTGATCCTGTTTCTGCTCCGTTGCTCTACAGGATATTGGTATTAATTGTAGGCAGAGTTTTCGCATTTTTCCATTTTCACCAGAGGAAGATCAAGGTTATTGTCAGTGTTTTTGGCTGATGAATTATTAATGATGGATTTACACAAACTGTGTGTGCGTGTGTTTGTTTGTGTGTGCGCAAACACTGTGTGGATATAAATGCAAAGGTTTCTATTTCTATTTGTAGTTTTGATTCTGTAACCATAACATTAATGATAATTGGGGGAAAAAAATGAAGTTCCATTTCATAATGTCTCAAACATGAACAATCAAATATTAAATTAATCATTTTTTTTATCATTTTTTTCATCATGTTTTAGTAATTATAGTCACACGTTCTGTCATTACATCACAGTTCAATGATTTAGATTTTTTCCCAAATGCAGTTGCATAGCTGGAACTACATCTCTACACCTTAAAAGGGATAGTTCACCCAAAAATTACATCTTTTTTTTTCCTACTACCCTGCTGAAATATCCAGCTTAAACCAGCCTAATCTGGTTGGCGGGTTTTAGCTGGTCGACCAGTCTGGTTTTAGAGGGGTTTTGGCCATTTACAGGTTGGTTTCCAGCCATTTCCAGGCTGGTCTTAGCTGGTCAGGCTGGGAGTTGACCAGCCAAAACCAGCCATGTCCAGCTTAAACCAGGCTGGTCAAGCTGGTTTTAGCTGGTTTAAGCTGGTCATTTTCCAGCGTGACCAGCTAAGACCAGCCTGGAAATGGCCAAAACCCCACTAAAACCAGACTGGTCGACCAGCTAAAAGCAGCCAACCAGCTTAGGCTGGTTTAAGCTGTTTTTTTCAGTAGGGTATGGAAGACAATAGGTAGCATCCACAAGCATTCTTCAAAATATTTTTGTATTTTTTTTTGTTCAAAAGAAAACGCATAAAGGTTTAAAACCACATGAGATAAAACAATAAGGTAGTTTTCATATTTGGGTGAACGGTCTCTTTGATAATCACCTACATGTATAGTTTGTTCTAAGACCTTCAAATTGAAAGAAAAACAACAGCAAACTAAGCAGTGACGTGGTCCTCAGAATCGGTGTGTGTGTTTATTTCTAGCAGTAATCTGATGTTCAACCTTGAACTGATTAATTAAGCCCCATGTTAATTTATTGGTTCTATAATGAACCAAATCATCTGGGAATCATTTGCACTACACAGGTTGTGTGGAATGATTTGATTCACTAACAAGCAAAACAAATAAAATAAAAAAGACTTGAGGTGCGTCCCAAATCGCATACTTATGCACTATTCTATGCCATTTTGTGGGGTTTATTTCTAAACTAATTTCGACAGGATCACATGCTTATGATTGAACACAGCTGGTCATGCATTAGCCAATTCATGATTCACGAAGTCACTATAAGCAGACAATTCCTTAGTCAATATAAATACCCTCAGTTCCATATCACAGCCATCTTTGTTTTGAAGAATCCCCCCTTCCTCCCTACTCCTCCTCCTTTCCTAGATGGGTGGCACGGTGGCCCAGTGGTTAGCACTGTTGCCTCACAGCAAGAACACCACTGGTTCTAGTCCTTACCAAGCCAGCCGATGTTTCTGTGTGGAGTTTGCATGTTCTCTCTGTGCTCATGTGGGTTTCCCCAGGGCTTAACTTAAGTCAATTGACTTAAGCACCATAGACATGCTCCTAGTAAGTAGTTATTTCTTAAGAGCAATCACTATCTGTTCATTAGCTACTACAGCAGGGGAGTTCTCCAGATCTACCTGAGCTCAAACTCCCCTCTCGCCCTGCAACGGGAGGGAGCCCCGGGCACGAGGATCTTATGAGCTCAGGGCTCTCTCCCGTGACAGCATGCTAAACAAGTTTTATAATCAATCATCAGCCAAGTGTGAACTCTTGAAGTAGTATGTTTTGGGTCTTTGTCCTGCTGGAAGATGAAGCGTCGGCCCAGTCTGAGGTCAAGAGCACTCTGAAGCAGGTCTTCATTCAGGATGTCTCTGTACATTGCTGCATTCATCTTTCCCTCTATCCTGACTAGTCTTCCAGTTCCTGCTGCTGAAGAACATCCCCACAGCATGATGCTGCCACCACCATGCTTCACTGTAGGGATGCTATTAGCCTGGTGATGAGCGCTGCCTGCTTTTCTCCAAACATAACGCCTGGCGTTCACTCCAAAGAGTTCAATTTGAGAATCAGAGCAGAGAGTTTAGTTTCTGATGGTCTGAGAGTCCTTCAGATGCCTTTTGGCAGATATCAGGCGGGGAGTGTCTTCCGTCTGGCCACTCTACCATACAGGCCTGATTGGTGGATTGCTGCACAGATGGTTGTCCTTCTGTAAGGTTCTCCTCTCTCCACAGAAGAACGCTGGAGCTCAGACAGAATGACCATCGGGTTATTGATCACCTCCCTGACTAAGGCCCTTCTCCCCCGATCACTCAGCTTCGATGGCCGGCCAGCTCTAGGAAGAGTCCTGGTGGTTCTCCATCTTCCACTTACGGATGATGGAGGCCGCTGTGCTCACTGGAACTTTCAGAGCAGCAGAAATGTTTCTGTAAGCTTCCCCAGCCTTGTGCCTCCAGACAATCCTGTCGACGATTCCTTTGTCTTCATGCTTGGTTTGTGCTTTGACATGCACTGTCAACCCTGGGCCCTTATATAGACAGGTGTATGCCTTTACAGATCATGTCCAATCAGCTGAATTGAGCACAGGTGAACTCCAATGAAGCTGCTGAAACATCTCAAGAGTGATCAGTGGAAACAGAATGAAGCTGAGCTCAATGTAGAGCTTCACGCTAAAGGCTGTCAACACTGATGTTCATGTGATTTATCAGCTTTTTTATTTGTAATAAATTTGCAACAATTTCAAAAACTCTTTTCCACATTGTCATTATGGGGGATTGTGTGTAGAATGTTGAGGAAATAAATGAGTTTAATCAATTTTGGAATAAGATTGTAACAAAAAATGTGGAAAAAGTGAAGCGCTATCAATACTTTCCCCATGCACTGTATGTCACAATTTAAAACATTAGCATAACACCACCCAAAAGCAGATATTTCTCCTATAAACATCTACATCACAATTGGAAACATTAGCATAACTCTGCCCGAGAGTCATGTATTGATTCTTGACTGCACTAATCCCACCATGTTTTTTTCTTTATTCCAAAACAACTGTTGATTCAATTGACTCACTTGTTCAGTAAGAATTGCTGAAGAATGCAACTCCCAAGATTCCCAATACGAGAGCCGCTAATAGAAACAAAATCACACCGCTAACCTTTAAAACAGTGTTTAGCTGAATCACCTTCCAAGCCCACGGACACACAGAAGCATTGCGTTTGCTGTAACTTCACCTCTGTTGTTGGCATTCAGCTAGTTATCTTGTTTAACTCCATCCACGATAAATATTCATGAGTCCTCAACGAGGGGCAGAAACTACCAAGCAATTTCATGCAATTACAAATCAGTATTCCCCACCTACGACGTTCATGTCTTCCAGATGGCCTCATTTGTAGACCTTAATGTTAAATAAACACAATCTCAGTGCTACTTAGCGCGTTAATGTCAAACGAACTTGGGCGAAGGTGAATGTTCAGCGCTCAGGGTGAAATATGTACATCAGGCTTGATAAATAGAAAGAAGCTGCTGCTGTTTTTTTGATGATGTGACTCGACTCGGTTTGTGCGCTTGGGTTGCAAATCTCTGACAGTCGAGGCAGTGAGAAGCAACTTTAATGAGAGTTTGATGCCAACGAGGAAACTCAAACTTATTTTTTCCACTATTAAATTATTCTATAAATAAATCATTATTTTGCAATAAAATGACTGAATATTTTGAATATATTCTACAAAATGTGTAACATTTACCTAGTAAAACTGACTTTTGAGATGTATAAATATAAATAAAAAAACAATACAGCTTTATGAGATATTTCATTTAATTAATTTTAGTTTAATTTAATTAATTAATACTTTAATTAATACTATAGAGGAGTTTTGTTCTCTAACTGCATACATATACAATTGATTCATTCATTCATTTTCTTTTTGGCTTAGTTCCTTTATTAATCTAGGGTCGCCACAGTGGAATGAATCGCCAATATATCCAGCATATATTTTACGCAGCGGATGTCCTTCCATCCGCAACCCTTCACCGGGAAACATCCATACAAACTCAATTTAGCTTATCTAATTCCCCTATAGCACATGTGTTTAGACTGTGGGGGAAACCAGAGCACCCGGAGCAAACTCCACACAGAAATGCCAACTGACCAAGCCGAGGCTCGAACCAGCGACCTTGTTGTTGTGAGGCAACAGCGCTACCCACTGTGCCACCGCGTCACCCCAAAATTTAAATTATCAGCATTAATATATAAGCATCAGTGAGATGTATCTGTATTTTGGCCTCATATATTACGTGGACATCATGAGATATAAAATTAAACATTTATAATCTATCAGTGATTAAACTATTACTCTCGATTTCTTCTAAATTATGTACACTGTAAACTGTTATTAACATTTACATTAAAGTCATCTGCATTTACAATGAAACTGGTTAATCTTTTAATCTCACAGCACCCTCTATAACTCCACCGCTACCCAACATTAGCATTGATTGGGGAGGTTCTTTTGTCTCCCTAGGCATGAATCCAATAAATATACATTGCCTATTACAGCTCTCCTTGCACACTCCCCTTGTGACAAAAACTGATTTACAGAATTTAAAAGATTGTACTCTTGCTTGAGATGTTTCTATGATTTTGTAGTAAATCTAACAAAACCAACATTTTCAAAGGTCTCATATTTGTTATGTGATTTTTGGCTTTGTTTATGACTTTTATTTTCCTAAAACATACTAAGCACACATATTATTATTATTATTATTATTATTATTATTATTATTATTATTATTATTATTTTAGTATGTTAAGTTATACTAATTAATGCTTATATACTATTATAAGTATTTTTGTAGTATGTTAAGTTTATGTTATAAAAGAAATAAGCACAAATGTCAGAGCATATTCAAAGGCCCCAAAATCCCCTTACGCCCCATTCACACGAGGCTTCAGCTTCAACGCTTGACAGAGGGCGTGTCTGAAGTTGGGGCTGACGCGATCGTCATAGCAGCGTCAGCCAATGAAATTAGTCAGCAATAGGCCACTGTTGGAGCCGGTGTATTTGCATACAGCGATCTGATTGGCTGTCCCAACTTCTGCAGCAAGCAACGCCTCTGAAGCGGCGCCGACGGATCCACAATGCTGTTCGGCAACGCCTGACGTCACCCATTCAAAGTGAATGGGAAGCGTTGAAGCTGACACCCCGTGTGAATGGGGCATTAGACACCAGGGGGTTAAAGTAGCAGTATTTTTAGAATAAAGGTATACTATTATGCAGATAAAGCAGTAATGTTTTGAAATATTGTTTTTACATTCAGATTGAAGTAGTATTTTGTTTAGAATAAAATCCATTCTGCAATTAATGTAGTATTAAAATGTTTAATTTTTAAAAAATAATTATGCAGTGCTACTTTAAGAAAGTCATAACGGAATGTGATTAAAGTAGTTCTTTTTTTTTACTTCGAGATTGAAGCTGTAACATGTTTAGAATAAAGTTGTGATTTTCTGAATAAAATAAAAATATTATGCATAAAGTTGTCATTTGTTTTCAGAATAATCTGTCTGTATTACATTGAAATTGTACAATTTTTAGTCTAGTTTATTCTAATAAAATAATACTAAAGTATCATGATGTTACAAATGCATTCTTTAAATATTAATCAAAATAATGACATTAATATGTCAGTGCTTTGACTTTATTCTCAAACAGGGGTTATTATTATTTTATTATAATATGATTTAAAGATACTTTATCCAAAATATTTTCAATCAATCCAAGATAAAAACAAACGTAATGCCCAACAATTTGTGAACTTTTTAAATCATTCATTCATTCATTTATTTATTTAAAAAACAATATTTTATTTAGCACATAGGCATTAAATGAAGTGAAGTTTATTTATAAACTAATTTGAAGAGGATCACATGATTGATCACGGCCGGTCCTGCATTATCCAATTCATGATTGACCAATCAGATGATTCCTAAGCCACTATAAATACCCTCAGCTCCATATCACAGCCGTCTTCATTTTGAAGAATCCCCTCTTCTACCCCTACTCTTCCTCCTTTCCTAGATAGGTGGCACGGTGGCCCAGTGGTTAGCACTGTTGCCTCACAGCAAGAACATCACTGGTTCTAGTCCTTACCAAGCCAGCTGACGTTTCTGTGTGGAGTTTACACGTTCTCCCCGTGCTCATGTGGGTTTCCCCATGGGTTCCCCGGTTTCCTCCCACCGTCCAAAAACATGCAGCTTAAGTTAATTGACTAATCCAAATCAGCACCATAGACATGCTCCTAGTAAGTAGTTATCTCTTAAGAGCAATCACTATCTGTTCATCAGCTACTACAGCAGGGGAGTTCTCCAGATCTACCTGAGCTCAAACTCCCCTCTTGCCTTGCAAACGGGAGGGAGCCCCGGGCTCGAGGATCTCATGGGCTCAGGGCTCTCTCCTGGACAGCATGCCAAACAAGTTTTATAATCAATCATCAGCTAAGTGTGAACTCTTGAAACAGCAAATATTTACTCTTTGCACTTTACAGTTGATAAGCGTAAGAAACTTCTTTCAAAAGCAGAGCTATTTCACAACTGGACAGTTTTTATTTTTATTTATTTATTTTATGTGGTGACATGATTGATATTAAGGTGAAGTTTTCCTTTAAGCACAAACAGGCTCTCAGAAATCCAACCTCCTGACAAGGCAGTGCATCAGCTGGCCTAAAATACACTTGTAGAAAGCAATTAAAATATTATCTTTCAAATGGCTCATTGCGGTGTCTAGACACTCCTGGCTTTTTTGATTTATAATCGTTTTTGATGGAGAGCGTCCTGTCCCCTTTCACTGAGTAGAGACATTATAATGAGATATTACCAAGACAAACACTCCCTACAAGAAGCCTGGATGCTTTTGTTGTGGTGGGAAGGCTGCAAATGAATGTGCTTCTAGTAACTAGTAGTTGGGTATGAAGTCTTGAAAAATGATGCCTTCATCAGCCTGCTGGAAGAATCCTGCTAAAGCTTTACATCGTGTCTGGCTGGTTCAGAGTCAGTTTTGATATTAATATAATGGTTATATTTCATTTTCTTTTTCTGCTACTTGGCCACATCCAGTGGAAAAATAAGACATAAATATAGGATTGTAAAAAATTCCTCCCGATCATCTCCATCCACCGAATTGGCTCCATCACTGTCTCTCCACTCCACTTATAGCTGGTGAACGCACTGGTGTCATTGTCCTGTGGTTGCCATTGCATCATCCGAGTGAATGCTGCACACTGGTGGTGGTGTGGAGGGACCCCCCCCCCACACACACCCTCATGATTGTGAAGTGCTTTAGGTGTGTGACCATATGACCTATATATAAATTTACATTACATTGCAAAAAATATAATATAGACAGACAGACAGACAGATAGACAAGCTAATTCTTAAAACTATTTTTGGATATTGACATCTGCCATTGATCTTTCTTTCTCAGGTCTTGTACAGCCTCATCCACCACTGTCATTGATTTGCACAGATTGTACCTGCGATACGACAAATGTCATGTTTAAGACTCTGCCCTGATGCCTGATGCTTATGATAAATGACACCACAAGGCTTGAGCAGCTTCACCGCCGAACCCCTCGCATCTGATTTATTTCGCTTCCACGACTCGTGCTCAATGTTCCCCTCACTCTCCACAGCACGCAATACATCACCCCAACACTGGGTAAATACAGTATGCGGATGTTTGCTTTTGCTTTGGGTTTTTTTCAGAGGAGCAGGACAGAGTTGCAAAACAAAAAAATGGAAAATGTGAATACAAATTTGCAGGATGCACAATCCAAACTGGGGAACGTATAAACGTGGAACGTATGATCTTGAAATTAAAGGACACAAACTTGGTTTGTGGGATGTCAATCTTTCAATTTCAAGGATTTTTTTGACTCAATATTAGGACAAAAATGTAGAATTGCGAGATGTAAATTCACAGTTGTGGGACATCAATCTTACAGCGTCCTACAGAAAGCATTAACTTACTCATTTATGCTGTTCAGTTTAGGAAGAGAAGTGCTCTCGCTCAGCACAGTGGAGATTTCTTTAGTTATATCGTTTAAGGCGTTTGATATGCGGTGACACACACTCAAATATTTCGCCGAACAGATCAGCCACTTTTGACGCTCATAAAGTCCTCGTGCTGCAGGAATTAGGAGGTTTGCTGAAGGTGCAGCTGTGGTGCAGTGAGGGGTTTGCGTCTTTAATAAACTACAACAGTTTGTGTTCATTGAACAGCACGAATGATCAATTGATCCATATGAAACAGTCCCTTAAAAGTCACGTCTCGCTTTCAGTTTTGGGCTCGGGCGCGTTTTGCACTTACACACAAGTGTACCGCGCCTGAGCCCAAGTGAACCGCGCTCTGGCACACCTCTTCCAACCGGGCCAGGGCCGGCCAAGTGAACCGTGCTTGAGCCCGATTCAAAGCACTCACACTTCTCAAACGATCCGGGAAATGGGCCTGGGCACGGTTCGGATAGCATAGTGTGAGTACGTCCATACACATATGACTGTCAACGCTATTCTCAGTTAAAATCCTGCCAGAATTTTGCATATTGTCATTTATTAAAGACCCCCTATTATGGGTTTTTTGAAAATTACCTTCCATGCAGTGTCTAACGCAGCTCTTAAGTAAATGAAAACTTCCAGGTTTAAATCTGAAAGTGCTCCGTGTATAAAACTATTGTTTCTTCGACTCGATTAGTTTGAAAGATTTGCCTTGAATTCAGATCTTTAGCCATTTCGTTGTAACGTCTGAACAAAACATTGCCCGGCCCACCTGTTCCACATGCAGATCCAAGACAAATGAACGTTCTTCCTCTGAGTGTGGTTAAATTGGTTGCCTCCTTGTTTGTTGTAGCTTGGAAAATATATATTTAATCGCTCCACACAGTTTGTACTGTATCTGGTTAACTGGTTATGGTTATACAGGGCTCGAAATTAACTTTTTTACTTGGTAGCACCGGTGCTCCCAACTTCAAAAATTTAGGAGCACCAGAAAAAATTTAGGAGCACCCACCAAAAATGAATGAGCACCACTGCATATTATTAAGGCATTTATTGTATTTGAAAACAACATCAATCAGGACTAACAAAAACCAGAAACAACTATCTAACTAATGCTGTGATGACTTATTGATATCTGTGCAATAATTCCAAAATGAATGTCTAATAATTATAAAATATTATTAATGATGACGACGATGACAATACTAACAATGAATTACATTTCTTATTATCATGCTGCCCTGAATGTGCTTGAATGCGAGTTATGTACTGTAAAAGGTCCTGCTGTTACTTTATGAAAAATACATTTATAGTTTGCATCAAACAAAAATGAAGCATTGCAGTAAGAAATATTTATTTTGCACTATTGTTTTATATGCATGACAATTTAATAAATAATATTTCTGCTACAAAACAAATGTAAGATTATAATAAATCATTCAATCCAAGGCTGAAAGCTGCAAAGCAGTCATCAGTACATAGAAAAATAATATACATCCAAAGAAGGAATGGACCAAAGAAAGGAAGAAAAGTCTCACTTCTACCCTCTTTAAAAGGTTTGGTTTGGGTTTGTGTCATTTTAAATGCTCAGTCTCGTTATGAGCTGATTTTCATTTCTCTGTGTTTGTGGAATAAAGCAGGCGTCAGCCGACCCAATATAAGAGCAGGCAGAGCAGGATTCTCGTGATGACCACCGGCGCAATACCGTTCTCTGTTATGAGCCGCAGATTCAGTTTAAACTTAGTAAAGGCGAGCTTCTTTAGCGATGATGTGTACAGTGTTAGATTTTACATTTAGCGGACATTTGCGCTGAACACGCAGTGAATGCCATGCATCGAGATTCAGGCACCTTCTCCGAAAACCCTCGATTGATCTCGGCTGGCGCTGATAAGCTCCCTGTTATCTGACAGCAGAAAGTCTTGAGTGATTGACAGATAATATGAACCAATATATCGGCAGGGAAGTCCGATTCAGCATGTTTTTAGAAAAAAATCGAAACAAGTCGCACTGCAATCATTATATGCAGTCGCACAAATGCTCCCAAATATATTATGAGGTCGCATAGATTAAATTTTGGGCGCATATGTGACCAAAATGGTCGCAATTTCGAGCCCTGTTATATAAAACTACATTTTACATGCGATGCATGCTGCTTCCTTTACAATTTTAAACACAGTTTTGAACGTGCAATCCCACAGTATCTGGCTTTGTCGTGGCTACTATCAGCTGTTCTTACACACTGGACACAGAAAGCACTGATTTTACTTTCATTGGTTTCAATTGTTTTCAATGGTTTCAGTCTCGGTGACCAGAATGCACCAACAACATGCTTACGCACACGGCTGAGTTTAAAATAGCTCAGCTTTTGCTGCTGTCAGAGATGTATAAAGTACTAGAGATAAGTAAAAGTACAAGTGCTCTATCAAAAAAGTGACTTGAGTAGAAGTTGAAGTGCTCTTTAAGCACAATACTTAAGTGGAAGTACTAAAGTATTCAACATTTTCTGTACTTAAGTATTGCAAGTAGTTTATTTAAAAATGTACTACTCAAGTACTGAAAGTACAAGTATTGCGTTATGTAGTTATTTTTTAAAAAGCAGTCAAAAGACATATTGTTTTGTTTATTTTAAATATCTTTTTTTGGGGCACAGGATTTAGCAGCACAAAAAGAACCATGGTTTACGATTTATAATATCAATAAATAAATAAATCAATAAATATATATATATATATATATATATATATATGATGGGTCAAAAACACCATTCAGCGTGACAGCCTTTATGATAGACAGTTAACGTTATGTGAACATTGCAGCATGATATGAACCACGAGTAGCTAACGGTAGTTAACTTATCTAGCTCTTATGGATAGCTCAAACTGCTGTAATGTGTATTATATTATCTTTAACTTGACATGTTTCTTCAAATCCGATGGTAGAGTATGCAGTTCATTCTATAGGAACTGTCTTTAACTCCGACAAATGCAAACATTGGCTCTAAATAGGGTCACGGGTGGTCTTTTTCCTCATCGCCACGAACAGTTGAAAGTGAAGGAGTTGAAGGTGGAATTTCTGGGTTTTCCATGTCTAAAACAAACTAAAGTGCTCTCAATGCAGGCAGGCAGCGCTGTCTTCTTTGATCGTCTGATCAATGAATGATTGATTCGTAACATTTTTATAATTGTAACGAGTAACTATGCAACACATAAAATATCTACTGGAGTAAAAGTATTAAACTCATCGAAAATATGTACTGAAGTAAAAGTAGAAGTAGGAGAAAAACAATACTCCAGTAGAGTACAGATACAGCCTTTTAGTACTTAAGTACAGTAGTGAAGTAGTTCTACTTTGTTACTATACATCTCTGGCTGCTGTGTTGATTAATTACTGAATGTATGTCATTGTTATCACTTGGTGTTATGGTTAAGAATAGAGAAATACACTCAAGGAATTGTGTTTGCCGTTTGTTCAAACTACTTATTTAAAAGGAGCTGAAACAACACAATTCTTAATTGTTTTGTGTTCAATCCACTTACATTTGTAAAAGGATAATAAGTTAACATAATTCCTTCATGTTGTCTTAACACAAATCAGTTGATTTTTAACAGTGTATGCTGGTGTTTGCTGTAATGATTTCCTCTATTGGGGTCACACATTTTTACGTTATGAAAACGTTCCCGTAACATTCTCATTGAGTTATAAAAACATTTTATATGAACGTTATTAGATCGTTAAAATTGTCCATGTTTTTGACGTTGTATTAACGTTACTGTGTAGTTATAAGAACATTATTAATAACACTTCATTCTCTTGTTATGTTAATGTTTTAAAAACATTATTTAAAACGTCATTAAAGCATTCAAAACACCATTATATTAATGTTCTAGAAACATTTTCCTAACGTTCCCATTATGTTCATTCGTTCATTCATTCATTCATTTTCTTTTCAGCTTAGTCCCTTTATTAATCAGGGGTCACCACAGCGGAATGAACCGCCAACTTATCCAGCATATGTTTTACACAGCGGATGCCTTCTAGCTGCAACCCATATCTGGGAAACATCCACACACACACTCATTCACACACATGCACTACAGACAATTTAGCTTATCCAATTCCCCTATAGCACATGTGTTTGGATTGTGGGAGAAACCGGAGCACCCGGGGGAAACCCACACCATCACAGGGAGAACATGCAAACTCCACACAAAAACACCAACTGATGCAGCCGAGGCTTGAACCAGCAACCTTCTTGCTGTGAGCCGATTGTGCTACCCACTGCGCCACTATGCTGGCCTCCCATTATGTTATAAAATGTTACGTTTTGTTATGTTGAACGTTACATAGACAACCTTTAGAGAACGTCAGGTATGAGACTGTTCTCTGTTAGCTGGGTTGTTGCTTCAGCATTGGCTGCGTTCCATTTCACTTTCAGAAGCACACTCGCAAACTTCTCTTCACTCGTTCCCTCAGGGGAATCCCTGCCACTATTTTAAAGTGCATTTCACTTCATCAAGTGAACGAGGGAAGCTTACATGGACATTCCCTCGATCCCTTGATTTTGGAGCGAGTCGGCTTCATATGTCCACTCTGGTACCTATTTGTCCCAGAACGCAATGTTCCCAAGCGCTCAAGGGTTTAAGCTATTTATTTTAAGCCCAGGCTGCATTCCACTCCAAAATTGTATGCCTTTCACTCGCTAACTTGCCAGCGTCTCATTCCTTTGGATGTAGGGACCGGAAACCGATTGCTATAAACCACTGCTCTAAAAACAAGTGTGTTCATGACTATACATACAAAGCAAAATAATATTACATCAAACATATCGGTTTTCAACATCAAGCAGCATAATGAACTGTTTTAACGTCTAAAAAATCAATGGAAGTGAAAGAGACCGGAATCCTTGAGCCAAAATGGCGGCATCATGATCGTGCATGAAGAATAAGCTCAACAATCCACAATAGGCGTCTTTTAGTGTAGATTTAGAAAAGAGTGGCTTATTTTTGTCCGTGTTCAATGCTCCCCTTCATTCCCTGCACAATAGATGACCGAAATATGGAGTAAATACAGTGTGTGGATGTTTGGAGGAGCAGCGCGGTGTGGCCCAGCAGAGGGAAGCCCATCAATAAGGATGAATCATGGCTGCTGTAGTGACACACAACTGCTGTTTAGCCTGGAGCTGGACTGATCTGCATGGATCCTTGGCAGGACCACTCTATCAAAACGCGACCCCCTGTACTGTTGATGAATGTGTGTGTGTTGCTGGAACTCACACACTCCAGTGACGAGACAGGTATTGTAGTGGTTCGATATGGATATGAGGATTCAGAGATTGGCTGTATAGAGGAAGCTTTTTAATGGTGATAAATACTGAAGTGATTGAGGAGGATTGCCTTGCTTTGTCTGAAGGATTGTGAGTTGTAAATGTGGTGACGTGATTTTACTTTTTTTTTTTTTTGGATTATTTTTGGAATTCTGAGCTGACATTGATTTTAAACAGTACAGATTTTTATTGTATTTTATCAGAATTCGGATTTTACAACTCATTTTTTTTTTTTTGTTTTTAAAATGAATAAATTTCAGACTTTTCATTCATTCATTTTCCTTCCGCTTAGTTCTTTATTTATCAGAGGTCGCCACAGCGGAATGAGCCACCAACTATTCCAGCACATGTTTTACACAGCAGATGCCTTTTCAGCTGCAACCCAGTACTGGGAAACATCCATACACATTCATTCACACACACACACACTCATACACTACAGCCAATGTAGTTCATCAATTCCCCTATAGCGCATGTGTTTGGACTGTGCGGGAAACCGGGACTCGAACCAGCAACCTTCTTGCTGTGCTTGGCAGTGCTAACCACTGAGCCACCATGCCGCCCCATTTCAGACTTTTTTTTTAATCCAAATTTTCATCCCACTATTCTGACTTTCTATCAAAATTCAGTTTAAATCTCAACATTTATAATTTGTATTATATCCAATTTTTATTGTTCGTAATTGTGACGTGTTTCCTAAAAGCTTATCTGACAGTTTTGATAAATTTTCTGATTAAAAGTTTACATCTCACATTTTTATGATTATTATTAATAATATTATTAGTATCATTATCATTATTATTAGTAGTAGTAGTAGTAGTAGAAATGGTTCTATGTATTTATCTTTAATTATAATAATAATAATAATAATAATAATAATAATAATAATAATAATAATAATTATTATTATTATTATTATTATTATTGGTGTTTTTTATTATTTTTCTTTATTTGTCTTTAATTGTTATTATTATTATTATTATTATTATTATTAATATTATTATTATTGGTGTTTTTTATTATTTTTCTTTATTTGTCTTTAATTCTTATTATTATTATTATTATTATTATTATTATTATTATTATTATTATTATTATTTGTGTTTTTATTATTTTTCTTTATTTGTCTTTAATTGTTATTATTATTATTATTATTATTATTATTATTATTATTATTATTATTATTATTGGTGTTTTTATTATTTTTCTTTGTTTATCTTTAATTGTTATTATTATTATTATTATTATAATTGGTGTTTTTTATTATATTTATTTATTTATCTTTAATTGTTATTATTATTATTGTTATTATTATTATTGTTATTATTATTATTATTATTGTTATTATTATTATTATTATTATTATTATTATTATTATTATTATTATTATTATTTGTTATTTATTTATTTGTATATTATTATTATTATTATTTTTTTTCTTTATTTGTTTATCTTTAATTATTATTATTATTATTATTATTATTATTATTTATTTATTTTTTTTATCTTTAATTGTTGTTGTTATTATTAATATTGGGGTGTCACAGTGGCACAGTGGGTAGCACGATCACCTCATAGCAAGAAGGTCACTGGTTTGAGTACTGGCTGGGTCAGTTGGTGTTTCTGTGTGGAGTTTGCATGTTCTCCCCGTGTTGGTGTGGGTTTCCTGCGGGTGCTCCGGTTTCCCCCACAGTCCAAACACATGCGCTATAGGGGAATTGATCAACTAAATTGGCCGTAGTGTATGAGTGTGAATGGGAGTGTATGGGTGTTTCCCAGTGTTGGGTTGCGGCTGAAAGGGCATCCACTGCATAAAACATACGCTGGATAATTTGGCGGTTCATTCATTAATAAAGGGACCAAGCCGAAAATAAAATGAATGAATGATTATTAATATTATTTGTTTTTGTTGTTTGTATTTGCATTATCTGTTCGTTTATATCATTCTCAGAATTAGTTTTTCCTGTAGGTCAGAATTTTCATCTCACAATTCAGATTTACCCCCCAAAATGCAGTTTGTATCTCACAAATTTGACTCTTTTTCCACCTCTGAATTCTGAACAAATACTTCATTTGGGACCCTTTTTGTTTCTCAGATTTCTGAGTTTACATCTTGGTGATTATGATGTGTTTCCTTAGAAATACGTAAGACGCAATTCTGACTACTTACCTTTTACAATTTATTTATTTATTTATTTATTTTCAATCAATCATAAAACAAATTACGTTTCAAATCTTACTTTGATAATGAGTTTGTGAATTTTGTCTGCTGGGTTCCCCACATTTCCTTCATGTTGTCCCAACACAAATCTATCAAGTTTTTACAAATTTAAGTGAATTGAACATAAAACAATTAAGCTGCCCCCTCTTCCCCAAACTTAAGAATTGTCTTGTTTCAACTCATTTTAAATAAGTAGTTTAAACAAGCAGCAAAAGTCATTTTTCGAGTGTAGGAAATCTGAATTTTTCTGCAATTCTCATATATATAATATAATCTGAAAACAAGGGTTTTAAAATATATTATTAAACCATAGGATTAGAAAAATTGCTAGATTCTTAATCAGAATGCAATAATAGTGACATATATATATATGTACATACAGTTGAAGTCAGAATTATTAGCCCCCCTGATTATTTTTCCCCAATTTCTGTTTAACAGAGAGCAGATTTCTTCAACACATTTCTAATCATAATAGTTTTAATAACTCATCTCTAATGACTGATTTATTTTATCTTTGTCATGATGACAGTAAATAATATTAGACTAGATATTCTTCAAGACACTTCTATACAGCTTAAAGTGACATTTAAAGGCTTAACTAGGTTAATTAGGGTAACTAGGCAGGTTAGGGTAATTAGGCAAGTTATTGTATAACAGTGGTTTGTTCTGGAGACAATCCAAAACTAATATTGCTGAAGGGGGGTAATAATATTGACCTTAAAATGGCTTAAAAAAAATTAAAAACTGCTTTTATTCTAGCCGAAATAAAACAAATAAGACTTTCTCCAGAAGAAAAAATATTAGAGCAAATACTGTGAGAAATTTCTAAATATGTCAACATCATTAAAAAAAATATTTGAAGGAAAAAAAAAACACGGAAGGGCGAATAATTTTGACTGTGTGTGTGTGTGTGTGTGTTTTCCTGCAGATTATCTGGAGCCTCACAGTGGTGTTGACTCCTCTCCGTGATTCTGTCTGCTTTTAACAGTGTTCAGTGACTCCGCAGCAGCTCTTTGAATCCGCCGGCTCCGTCTGATCTCAGTGCGCTTTGATTTCCAGCAAGTGTGTGTGAACTCCGAGTTAAGCAGGTGTGTTAATGTAAACTCTGTCTCCCACTGATCTGTTCTAAAGCGCGTCTCTTGAGACCCGCTGCCTTTTCTGTTTGGAGGATTTCACTCAGATGCCTCTGGATAACAGCGTGTAATTATCCTCAGAAATACCACAACCAGTAAACACACTATGGCTGTCTATACATAGCATGTTTAGGAATGTCAGGGTGGGGGGGTAGGGGGGTATAGTATCATTATTGCTGATTCAGTTCATTATAGTAGTGATGATAAGTGATAAATGATAAATATTCAGGCCCTATCATACACCTGGCGCAATCTTAAGACCAGCACAACTCTAATTTTCACGTTTTGCATCACGTTGTTTAAATAGTAAATCCATTTGCATCATTTTGTGGACTCATTATTAGTATTGTTATTTATTATATGCAGATTTATATTAGTTTTAATAAACACAAGTGTAGATTTGTCCAGCTGTGGGGTTTTGGAGACGTCTGCATCACCATATGGGCCAGAAGAACAGGACGTGTGTTTGGATATAACTCAGTTGTTTGACCACACTTCATTATTATTGTTCATTTATTCCTTTGCTGGAGATTAGAACTGAATTTAGGAATAGTTTAGACACAAATCTTTGTGCTTAACAAAGGAGATTAAATATGTGAGCTAATGGATGTGTTCAGTGGAGTGAGTTTCCACCGTTACTCCACTGTTAGATCAACATCTCCAAACCAGATAAATACGATCCAGCCCCAGATGCCAGATCTTGTCAGAAAATGTCAGCTTCTCCAGGTATACGGACAACAAGTCAACAAAATTTCCAATACCCAAACCTGTTAACCAGTATTGGACTGAATTAACAGTCTCCTATCAATATAAGAGTTGACTGAGAAAACCAGAGAGGATCAGAAGCAGGAGATGAAGTCATGATGATTAAGAAAGTGCAGAGTTTATTAAATAATCTTACTTGCGGATGATTCAATGCTCAGACTTCGTCTGACCAGGATAAATCCAACAAGTGTTATTATACAGCAAGCAACAGCAATGGAAAATTACTGCTTCACAACATTGTCCAGAGACAATGCAGACCTTAAAATGGAGACATTCTCTTATCTCTTACTCATGAAAGCAAGTGTTGCTTCAATCCACAGTCATAAGATTATAACAATATGGAAAAATGGAAATAATAATGAAGCAATAATTACAGGAAAATAGTAATAATAAAATATAAAAACATAGTAAAATGACAAATAATCAATAATAATAATAATAATAATAATTAAATCATTATCTAATAATCAATAAAATTATATAATGATAATTATATGAATGACTAACGATCATATGATTAAATAAACTAATTAAATGAATAAAAACAAATGAAAATAAAGCACAACACAACTGAATGGTTGCTTTCTTGAAACAACACGCACATCAGTTTGCTACAAGGATTCTCAGATCCTTAGTTAGATTCTTCACCACCAAAGTAAAGGAGTAAAAGTAAAGTAACGAGAAAGTAAAGAGGCTGAATGGAGGAGGCTCGTTCTTTATCCTCTCGCTGCAGATGCTCTGTTTTACTGTTTTCTCACTAGTGAAGCGTTCAGTTTTTAAACAAAATCCTCCATGTAAATGGCAAATGCACCATGAAGAGATGCAACTGACTCTTAAAGGGAATGAGAGACGAGACTCTGATTGGTTTAATGCAGGTTATGATCAAAACACACCCAGAACTCATTAAGAGAATAAACACAGCCCTGTTAGACCATGCGCCAGAGCGGATTTATTCCTCCTTTAAATAGCAAAAGTGGATTTGGACATGACCTTGATCATTTTACGTAATGATTTTAAGACTTTGTGCTTAGATTCTTAAAATAGAGGCCCAAAATCTTCATGTTTGTAATGCTTATATTTTAAGTTTGTTGGTCATTTATTTTTTAATAATATAAATAGATTTGCTGCTGATCACTTCATGCCAGAATGGTCTATAATTTTTTTTTTTTTTCGAAATAAACACATTAAAAACATTAAAAATGGCTAAAGTGTCCGTAGTGTGTGTGAGAATGAGAGTGTATCCCAGTGATGGGTTGCAGCTGGAAGGGCATCCGCTGCGTAAATCATATGCTGGATAAGTTGGCAGTTCATTCCACTGTAGTGACCCCAGACTAATAAAGGGACTAAGCCAAAAAGAAAATGAATGAATTATTATTATTATTATTATTATTATTATTATTATTATTATTATTATTATTATCATTATTATTAATATTCGTATTATTATTATTATTATTATTATTATCCTCGTCATTATTATTATTACCTGTAAAGCATCAGTTATCTTTTTAAAATTTCAGTTGTTTTTATTTTGTGTTTTATTTATTTATTGAATTATTTATTAATTGAATTATTTTTTTTTTGTACTGTAGTACTTAAACTGTTTCGCAATTCATACAGTTCACTGCTGTTAAACAGTCATAATCTAATTCTAAACGTTTATATTAGTAATTAAAAGCTGTCACATTTAGGGCACATTTATATGCCAAACTATGCACAAAAAATTATATAATAATAATAAAATATAATAAAAAACATTTCTCATACAAACAGCTTTGTAAATTGTTCGCATGGATCCAAGATAATGATTACTAAAAGCAGTATTATTTATGCCAGATTACATGATAATAGTTATTTTTAAAAAAAAAAAATAAATAAAAAAAAAAAAATATATATATATATACTTTATTTATTTGTCATAAACATAAACATCCAAAATGCATATTTGTCCAGGTTTTTAGTTCAAAACAACGCCACATAAATGCTCCCAAATGACCCTTTTAATCAATTTCACAGATCTCGTTTAAGTGCCAGTTCAGGAATGCACAAAGCGTTTGATTAAGTGCTTTTCTCGTATTTAACAACATTCCTCAGCAGACGAGACTCCCGCATTCCTACACACAACCCCAAACACACCAAAACAACACGACCCCAAGCTGCTTAGCGAAGCTTAACAATTGTCTGCTCTCTTGTTAAGCACTTTATTTTTTCCAATGCCTGGTCGACAAATATTTGGGCAGGCCCTCTGAATTGGGAGGGCGATGGGTCTCTGGGGCGAACCGTGATGAAACAACGCTCTCTTTGTCCCGAACGCCTCCTCCTGTGTGTTTCTGTGCTGTTCAGGCAAGTTTAGGATTCCATTCACATAGCGGCTGTTTGGAAGGTCAAGCCAAGAAACGCTGGACACGTTGGCATTTTTCTTTTCGGCGAGAGAAAAGAGAGTGCAAAAAGAGGGTAAGTAAAGGTGAGCGGTGAGTGTGCTTTACCACGGTAAACAATGTCGAAAGAGCAGCACAGGGTTTGTAATACTCAGTTTAAAGAGTCAGGACAACTGTGGAGGAAGAAATACATTCACATACACTTGTAAAATATAGTGTTTTTAAATTAAAAATGGTTACAATTCAGAAGTATTGGCAAGATCAGCTTGATCCCAGGAGGAAATTAAATATATATATATATATGTTTTGTCAGTTTAGGGACTAGTTTGTACGAATACGAGTTCAGTCATAGAAAAATAGACAATTTTTTCGAATGAGATGTGGCACCAAACCCCTCCCCCTAACCCCAGCCATCATCGAGAGATAAGCAAATCGTACGAAACTGTATGAAGATCATCCAAATTTAAACAAATTAGCCGCAAAATCTAAAAGTTACGAATTGCTTCGTTGCCAAGAAGCATGACGGATTATAATGTTAATCCAGATTTAAGATTTCACACTAAGAATGACAACTATAAATCTCTATTATGTCCTCTACAGTATTATGGGTTTCAACATTTGTGACATTGACCAATAGGAATAGAAAAGCTCTTTCATATGCAGTTTTCAAAAACAATGAAACCGAGACAAAGGTAGTGCTGCTACTTAGTGGAATTATTCAACGAAAGAACTGTTCATTGGAGCTTATGTGATGACGAGAAAACTCTTTTCAGAAGTCACTAGGTGCGTTCGACATGAAGCACGACTGCAGCCAGCAATTAATGAAGCAACAAGTTGAAAATGAAGCCGTCAGGTCGGACACTTTGGGCCTCGTAGTTTGCTGCATGATGATCTATTTATTTATTTATTGCAATACCAACAAAAGACAAATATTAATTTAATTTAAGTAGCTTATAACAAAAGTACAAAGGGCACATGAAAAGGAAATAAATATCAATGAATAGGCCTATTAAACAAAGCAATAAGATCAAATTCTAGGAGTTTAAACCACTCTTTAGGCTATTAGATGTCGAATGGATTGTCAATACTGTTCCAGTTCTTGTTTGAATATGCTATTATGGGGTTTACATTTATTTTCATATATAGATATAAATGTTTCCAATAAACAACACGAGGTTTATACAAAAACTTGCACTCTATAACATCGTTTATAAATAATATAAATGATTAAAATTATTTTGGATAATGAAAGCATTCACATAAATCCAAAAAGATTAAACAAAAAGACATTCCCAAAAATAAGTGAGCTACACTTTCAGTAGAAGTTTCACAGAAGAGCAAGATATATCAATGTTACTTTTACATTTCTTGACATGATAAAGTTATTTTTTAAATATATAAACTATTTTATAATTTTTAGAACTTATCTGTGTTGATATTTGGTAATTTACCAAAATAAACATAGTTTAAATCGTTTATGGAGCAGAATACATTAAATGTTCTGTATGAAAATGGTAAAAAATAAACCTATGCAAACAATCTAGCTTTTATAAACAAATTATTTAACAAAAAATATTTTGCTGCAGTAAAATATTTAATAATAAGCATGATGTGTACAAGATAGAGATGCAAAAAAGTTTATCGTTTGTTTGGAAATGTGTTCAATAATAAACCCGGAACACACGTGGTTGTTGTCATCTGGTGAATCTAGCCAATCGTGTAATATTGGTGTCGTCATCGCAGCTCCTGCAGTCACTCTTCAGGCGCTGCACCGGCTTAGTCCGCCGTCTGATCTCGGAGTGACTTTGATGCCACATGTGACAGTCACGTGGCGTCTGTGCAGTATCAATTTCAAACCAGCATGCTTTAAGACAGATTTTGATCGGTCTGCGCAGCACTGCATGAAGTCGAATGCACCTACTAGGTCAGCATTCTCTATGACTTTATGTTGCTCCTGTTGAAAAAAACAGCTTAAACCAACCTAAGCTGGTTGGCTGGTTTTAGCTGGTCGACCAGTCTGGTTTTAGAGGGGTTTTGGCCATTTACAGGCTGGTTTCCAGCTATTTCCAGCCTGGTCTTACCTGGTCAGGCTGGAAAATGACCAGCTTAAACCAGCTAAAACCAGCTTGACCAGCCTGGTTTAAGCTGGACATAGCTGGTTTTGGCTGGTCATTTTCCAGCCTGACCAGCTACGACCAGGCTGGAAATGGCTGAAAACCTCACTGGAAATGGCCAAAACCCCTCTAAAACCAGGTTGGTTGACCAGCTAAAACCAGCCAACCAGCTTAGGCTGGTTTAATCTGGATTGTTCAGCATGGGCACTAAAGACAGAAAGTGATTGTTTAAGAAGCAGCAAGAAATTAGTAGTCAAATTCAATTCAATTTTATTTCTGTAGCACTTTTTACAATGTAGATTGCATCAAAGCAGCTTAACATAGATTAAGTTCTAGCAACTACATCAGTTCAGTTGTCAGTTAGTTTAGAGTAATGCAAATGTCAAACCAGGGATCACCAATCTCGGTCCTGAAGGACCAGTGTCCCTTCAGAGTTTAGCTCAAACTTGCCTCAACACACTTGCATGGAATTGTCAATGTTCCTAGTAAGACCTTGATTAGCTTGTTCAGGTGTTTGATTAAGGTTGGACCTAAGTCCATGCCCATGTTTTATGCTAAGTACACACCGAACGGGGAATTAAGTATTTTTGTGAGTATGTTGTTACGAGTCAATTTAAATGTGAGAACAGTCGCAGGGTGAACAACATGGAATACGGGATACGTTTACCACCATCGTTTAGGATTTGCCTCATTCACATCTTTCAGGTTTGATGTGACCCCAGCCGTGTTGGCCAATCAGAAAGGATAAAACAGCGGGACATTGACGTCATGAAGTGTAAACTCGGTCGTAGTGTCCACACTGTGTCCGGAGTTTCTGAAAAGCTTCACCCTGGCTGGATTTTTCTGAAAGTCTTGGTTTCAGTCAGCCTATACTTCGTTTTTGTGTGGACAAACAGTGAAACTGTAGAAAAAAAGTGTGGTTTTGAAAATACCTGTGTTCGTGTGGACAGGGCCTAAACTTTGCAGGACATCAGCCCTGCAGAAACAAGTTTGGTGACCCCTGGTCAAAATGCTGAAAAGCAACTCCACCGATCCAGTAGTTCAAAGCCAAACAAGCCAGTGGCGAGGAACAAACTTTACCAATTGACAGAAGTGAAAGAAAAGACCTGAAGAGAAACCAGTTTCAGCAGGACACGACCATTCTTCATCTGGTCAAATGTGTTGGGCACAGCTGCAGTCTGGGTGCCGGAGGCTTGAGAATGATGCATGTCTATCATGGAAAAGAAGCTGCAGGTCTAAGTATAATCTCCACCAGCGGTGCCCAAACTCAGTCCTGGAGTGCCTGTGTCCTGCATGTTTAACTCCAAATTCCTTCAACACACCTGCCTGGACGTTTCTGATATACCTAGAAAGAGCTTGATTAGCTTGTTCAGATATGTCTGATTGGGGCTGGAACTAAACTCTGCAAGATACCGGTCCACCAGGTGTGACTTTGGGCACCCCTGATCCACATAACAGGTGTTGAAGAGTCTGAACCCAACACTAAACAAACCTACTGTCAAAACCTACTATCTCATCATCAAGTGGAAAAAGGCAGCGTGGACAATCTTTAAAACATCTTCTCTGTTGTTCATCAGAGACAGTAAATCATATGGGTTTGGATTGACGTGAGGGTGAGTAAATGATCACAGAACTTCAAACTCTTCAATCTTCAACTTCAACTTTAATCTCTTTTGTACGAGGTACAAACAGGGGCATTGATTACTCAATAACAATGAAGCTGTTTTCCATTCCTCAGCAGACTCATTCTCTTCATCCTTGTTAACGTGAAAAAAAGCTTGATTTTTGGCCCAACCTGCTTGATGTGGGGTATCATAAAGATTTGTATAGTTGACAATAAGTGTCAAGAAGCTAAAATCATATTTGGACACTAACGGATGTTCAGTCCAGAATACTTAAGAGCCCCCAACAGAAAGACTAGAGTTTATGTTTTTTTTTTCCGGCCGGTTTCCCATCATAGGTTTTACTACAGATGAAAAAATGACCAATAGGAGCAGAAAACCTCTTGTAATGAAAGCTTAAAAAATTCAGTACAAAAGAGAGACATTGGTATTGGTGCTGCTACTGTAGGTGAAATGATGCAACCGAGGAAAGATTCATAGAGCTTCTCTGATGACAAGATGGCAAGTACACTCTCAGAAATAAAGGTACAAGAGCTGTCACTGGGGTGGTACCTACCAAATTTGTACCTAAAAGGTCCATAAAAATACCTCAAGGGTACATATTGGTATCTAAAAAGTACAAAAGTGTTCCTTTTAAAATGTTTAGGTACTAATATATACTTTTGTGGTACCAATATGGACCCTTCAAGTACAAATGTTTACCTTTTGAAAAGGTACCACCCCAGTGACGGCTCTCGCTTCTGAGAGTGTATAAAACAGGCTGATTCAGTACCTATTGTGGGTTTACCTCATTGTCTCTGGAAGTCAGTCAACAGTTCAACCTTCCCAGTGACACCAAGTATTACATTAAAGATGGCAGGTGATCCTTAGTCATGTAACGTGACATTTCTTGTCCATGGTACACTCTCAGAAATAAAGGTACGCGAGCTGTCACTACACTCTCAGAAATAAAGGTACAGGAGCTGTCACTGGGGCAGTACCTTTTCAAAAGGAACATATTTGTACCTGAAGGGTCTATAATGGTACCTCAAAGGTACTTATTAGGTACATTTGGGCACTAATATGAACCTCTGAGGTACCACTGTGGAGTCTTTGGGTACAAATATGTATCTTTTAAAAAGGTACTGCCCCAGTGACAGCTCCTGTACCTTTATTTCTGAGAGTGTAGGGTTGTACCTTTTCAAAAGGTACACATTTGTACTTAAAGGTCCATATTAATACCTCAAGGGTACATATCAGTACTTACAAAGTACAAAAGTGTTCCTCAAAATGGTTAGGTCCTACTATATACTTGTGAGGTACCAATATGGGTACAAATGTGTACCTTTTAAAAAGGTACCACCCCAGAGACCGCTCTCATACCTCATTTCTGAGAGTGTATGGCAAGCATTTAGGAGTCAGCATTGGACACCGTGACTCTCGTAGAGTCTTGAAAACTCTTCTCCTTTGTGTTCCACAGAGAAAGTAAGTCATATGTTTTTTGGAACAGCATGAGGGCGAGTAAATGATGACTAAACCTCCAACCCTTTTGTGCGAGGTACAAACAGGGCCATTGATTGCTGATCCACAATGAAGCTGTTTTCCATTCCTCCAGCAGCCCCTTCCTTCCCTTTCCCCTCTCCCTCCTTGTTAACATTTGGCAAAATAAGTGCGTCTACATTTAGTTAATGATCACCAGCCATGCAAATTGGCTGTTTTGATATTCAGATGATGACTTTTCGGCTGTTTATTTACCTCCCCATATGTCCCCTGGGCGCTCGTATGCTAATTTTATTCAGTTCTCTGTCCTGAAAATTAGAGCAGGAAGGAAGTAGCGAGTAAACAAAAAAAAAAAAGGCAAGCAAAGATACTGTTCAAAGAGAAGGGGAGTCGCATTTATTTGAACCCGAGCGCAGAAGCCAAGCGTAATTGTTTCGCTGGATGTGAACTCGCTGTCTAAAGAGATAGGGAGGTTGTCACATCAATTGGACACGGCAGAGTTCAGTGCATACAGATCCTGTTATTGCGCTCGCGGTGGGCCATGAGGAATGTCGGAGGAACGCTCCGGAAAGTCATGTGGGACTCGGAGACCTGATGCTCACTGGCCCACATGAGTGATCCTCTGATCTTACCGTGTGTGCGTTTGGCTGGGGAAAAGTTTCAGGGCATGACGAAGCTGGCGGGTTTGACGTTCCGCTAGTAATACATGCAGCTCTGGGGTGTTGGTTTATTTCTGGATGTGGGTGAGTTTCCCTACTGTTACGCCGGGTTTGTTTACTCCGGAAGATGTTTGTGGTTGTCTACGGTGGGTTGAATCTGATGAATGAGCTAATGAACAACACGAATTCCTGTCAGGGACTATAGAAAAACAAGCGTGTAGGCTTGTTTGTCTCTAGTGGCAATAAGCAACTTTGCAAAGGTAATCATTGTTCTCAAAAGCGTTTCCCAACATCTCCGCCCATCTGCAATTGCTTTCGGTGGAAGTCCAAACCTAGTGGTCCAATTGGCAATTAGTGCACTCATATGTTTGCTGCTTGTTCAAACAATTGATTTAAAAACAGCTAAAACAACACAATTCTTGAGATTTTTGGGAGGACAGATTCATTCTTTAGCTTAAAATTGCATTAACTTAATTGATTTGGTTTGGGATGACACAAAGTGATTTTCACTGTGTGATTGCATTTGTATGGAAGCCCAAGTATACTTAGATGTTTCTTTTGTACACTCAAACGCACACAAAAAGTATATATGCAAACAAGCATGCACAATGTGACAACCTTTTAATACCTGTTTTGGTATATAGGAGTTATGCTATGCACAATCACCATGAGGTAAAGCCCATATAAACATCTTCGTATACTCTCTAACACTTCACACAAACTCTTGTCCACATAGGCATTCTTTAACGCTGTATATTGCTTGGGAGGTAAAGAATGACTATATATTTGCCATAAAATATAATGACAATACATATTTTTTTATTATGTAAGATATTAGAATTTAGCTTAAAGTGCAATTTAAATACTACAGAGTTCATCAAGATACTTCTCCTTCATCTTACCCCCATGCTCAATAATGTTCATGCCTGGTAACCGGGCTGGCCAATCCTGGAGCAGCTTGACCTTCTTTGCTTTCAGGATCTTTGATGTGGAGGCTGCAGTATGAGAAGGAGCGCTATCCTGCTGGAGAATTGTCCCTCTCCTGTGGTTTGTAATGTAATGGGCAGCACAAATGTCTTGATACCTCAGGCTGTTGATGTTGATCATCCACTCTGCAGATCTCTCACACGCTCCCATACTGAATGAACCCCAAACCATGATTTCTCCTTCACCAAACTTGACTGATTTCTGTGAGAATCTTGGCTCCATGCTGGTTCCAGTAGGTCTTCTGCAGTATTGGTGATGATTGGGATGCAGATCAACAGATGATTCAGATGACCGTCTGACACTTTTCCAAATGATCAACCTGAAGTCAAGTCATTATGTGCTGTTCTTACAACTGAGATTGATGACAAGACTTTTGTCAGGTAGTGTAGGGGTATAGGACATACTGTGATAACATCTCTGGGGAAATATTGGAAACGTAATACAAATTTCACAGGAGGGCTAATAATTTTGCCTTCAGCTATACAGTGTATATGTATAAAATATATTTTAATTTGAAAAAGAGTAAACACAAAGCAAAATCTCATTCCTTTTTGGTGCCGTCTTGGATGCACATGCATCATAAA
This sequence comes from Danio kyathit, assembly GCA_903798195.1. Taxonomy (NCBI): domain Eukaryota; kingdom Metazoa; phylum Chordata; class Actinopteri; order Cypriniformes; family Danionidae; genus Danio; species Danio kyathit. Next base: position 50,858,028 of record LR812540.1, on the reverse strand, counting down.
CAAATAAGCCTGCGCACACTTCTGAGAGATCCACGAGAAACAATGGAAAAAATACATTTCTCTCAGGGAAAATAAAAGCAGAGGCTGTTTTCATGAGCTAAAGCTCGGGTACCCTTGAAGAACCACAATAATTACTTTGGTCAAAACAAAAGATGAGGACGTGAATTTTTTTTGAACTCAAATGAAAGTTCAGCACGACCATAAACATTTGCGTCTGTATTTTTTCTCTCTCTCTAGGCACTGAACCTCAATTAGCTCATTTTAACAAAAGATTAATTATCATTGCTGTTGTTCATTATTATTTAAAAGGATGGATAACATCAGTGAAATAAAAGTAGCCGTATAAAACATTAAAGAGACTTTTTGATAACATTTCCTATGAAGATTTTTTATTTTAGGGTTTTCTCTGGGCACCCGACGGAGCTTTAGAAAATAAACAAACTATAACTGGTTTATTTCATTTGTCTGCTAATAATGTTGAAAAGTGTACATACATAAAGAACAAACAGAATTGTCCCTTGTTTGCCTCATGTTTAGTTATTTTGCCTCTAACTTCAACTCTTACTAGCTGGCTGCACATCATTTAATATTTATTTTTTAGGGGAACATAATGCAAATCTGAGAAAAATCCTGAAAGCTTTTTTTAAATAGAAAAAGCAAAGTACTATTAAACAATATTTTACTTTTGTAATGAAAAGGGTATTTTTTGAGCTTAACAACCTTAGTCCCCGTTCACTTTCACTGTATGGAAAAGAGCAGCATGAACACACAACGAAATATCTTATTCTGTGTCCTACTGGGGGAATATATATATGATAAACAAACAAATTAAACAAACTAAAACACACGATTTTGATATGTATCGATGTGTATTTATTTGAGCCATAAATATGTAATTATTCCAAAACATTGTGTAAGTTTTATTATCTTAGACAACATGTATCTATCCATAATGCTATATAATGTGTATATACACATATATATATATATATATATATATATATATATATATATATATATATATATATATATATATATATATATATATATATATATAACATAATGTATATATCCATAATGCTATATTGACAGATTGATTAATCGATTGATTGGGGACGATGGATTGAGCAAATGTCCAGTCGACCACATTATTTTTTAGTGTAATCAGTAATAGATTGTGGGGAAGACTCTAATAGACTGACCGCCAGATCTCCACAGATTTATTTTAAGTCCAGTTTCTAACCTTCTGAGTTTATGCCACAAAGTGCAGAACCAGCTAAAATAAATCAAATAAATCAGTTATTAGAGATGAGTCATTAACACTATTATGATTAGAAATGTGTTGAAAAAAATAAACAGAAATTAGGGGAACAATATAATTTAGGAAGGCTAATAATTCTGACTTCAACTCTATGTGCTCTATACAGCAAGGCTTCAGTTTACCTTAGTGTCAATAGTGTGAAAACTCTCTCTTTCTCTCCCTCACACACACACACATACACACTCGCGCTGTTGGAAATCGTCAATACTACAGGCCTCAAGGGAAAAGGAGTCACTTTGGTGAAGTTAACCATTCCTCTGGGAGAAGAGCCAGAGAACTAGTTCATGAAGTGTCTCCTTCTGAAAGGCTCTAATGTTTGCTTGTTTCTTTGTAAACTTACTGGAAACTCAGGTCCAAGTCATTACAGGCAGATATACGGAGAGCTGGAAATGCCTAAAATTGGAGCAGTGTGTTGTGCTTCTGAAGTGCAGGGAAATGTTTCCGATAATAGAGCGTGTTCATGGATTACACTTGATGTCTTACTTCGGGCCTATTCATGTGGAGGGGGTTTGTGTGCTCTTGTTTTAGAAACAATATCCACACTTCTCCTTTGAAGAGATGACCAAACTTGTAACTTATTGTTTTGCTGTGTATTTGAATGTCTGAAACCTAAAACAAATGTTATATTGAAAAAAGAAACAGATCAATTGTGATTTATGACAAGCACCGCAAACATATGCTCCATTGCGAAAAAATCAGATTTGGTTATAGAAGTTGATGATGTTCTAATCACACCGGTGTGATCACATGCGTGAAAGATGTCCCGATTTTCAAATATGTTTAAGGATATGTATTTTGTGATTATTTTGATCATGTTGTTTGATCTATTATGGGCACTGTCATGTTAATTTACATTGCAGGAGAAATCAGAGCTGCTGGATTTACAACATATTAATTCATAACTTTCTCCTAAAATACATGGAAGCACGTGTCTGTTTAACTGGAAGAGGAATCAAATAAATGTTTTAGTAAACTAAACAGTGTCTATATCAGGAGTGCTCAACCCTGTTCCTGGAGATCTACCTTCCTGCAGATTTCAGTTGCAACCCTTATCAAACACACCTGCCTGTGATTATCCAGTGCTGTTCAGGTCCTAATTAATTGGTTCAGGTGTGTTTGATCAGGGTTGGAGCTGAAATCTGTAGGAAGGTAGATCTCCAGGAACAGGGTTGAGCAAACTTGGTCTATATTATGTGAATAAAGCACATTGTCCAGTTTATTTATTTATTTATTTATTTTATTATTGCCATCTCCATAGACATCAGAGTGTATTTTACAAACCATAAATGTTACGTTTTGCTAGTTCTTATGTGTATTTGAATGTCTGAAATCTAAAATAAATGTTATTTTGAAAAAAAAAAGAAACTGATAAATTGTGATTTATGACAAGCACTGCAAACATATGCTCCATTGCGAAAAATCAGATTTGATTATAGAAGTTGATGATGTTCTAATCACACCGGTGTGATCACATGCGTGAAAGATGTCCCAAATATGTTTAAGAATATGTATTTTATGATTATTTTGATTATGTTGTTTGATCTATTACAGGCATTGTCGTGTTAATTTACATTGCAGGAGAAATCAGAGCTGCTGGATTTGCAACATATTAATTCAAAATTTTCTCCCGAAATACATGAAAGTACGTGGCTGTTAAACTGGGAGAGGAATTGAATAAATGTTCAAGTAAACTAAACAGTGTCTAAAGTATATGAATAAAGCACATTTCTCAGTTATCTAAAAAAAAAATAGTATTATTGCCTTATCCAAAGACATCAGAGTGTATTTTACAAACCATAAATTCTATGTTTTGCTAGTATTTATTTGTATTTGAATGTCTGAAACCTAAAATAAATGTTATTTAAAAAAGGAACTGATTAATTGGGATTTATGACAAGCACCGCAAACCTGTGCTCCATTGCAAAAAATCAGATTTGAATTTAGAAACTGATAATGTTCTAATCACACCGGTGTGATCACACGAAAGAGTTAATAAGCGTATTTTTTAGTATAGTGTTAATGTTGCTTTTTTTCCCATACAACGACAGTGAATGGTGACTAGAGTTGTTAAACATTAGAATGACTTTTATTTCTTCAAATTGTCTTATTACAGAAAAAAAAAAATATATTAAATATTTTGTTAAAATAAAAATTTTGTTTCTTTCCCCCTAAGGTTGTAAAACTATCGACTTTGGTACCAATCAGTACCTGAATTTTAAAATCATCTTTTTCTCGCTAACATTTGAGTGCGTTTTTAAAATTGGCTGGGAAGGTCATCGGTTTACCTCTCTTCACCGCTGTTTACCAAATGCAAACACTAATACACTGCATTTCAAAGCTGTGTCAATCAGCTGATCTGTCTATGAGCTGACATATGAGCGATTTGCTGATGGTTTGACTGATAGTTGGAGCTTTAAAACACTCCAGTGAAACGCACTACTGAAATGCATTTAACAGCGCTTCAAGATGCCTCTTGTATGGAGAATGGAGTCGCATAAGGGGTCTTATCTATCAACTTTGATATTCAGTTCTTCTATAGTATTCAGGTCTGGTGATTGGCTTGCCATTCTCTGAGCTTCATTTTCTTTCTCTGAAACCATTTGAGAGTTTCCTTGTCTGTGTTTGGGATCATTGTCTTGCTGTAACATCCACCCTGGTTTCATCTTCATCATCTGGCAATGTAGGTGATGGGATTGAAGCAGCTAATAGTGCATGGCTGCCTAACCCTAAGCCTTTTCAATACATTTTCCCTGTGTCACTTCATTTTATTACATATAACTTAATTTCTAAACTAACTAGTGTTGTTTTCATTCTATGTATGGATTATTTTGGTTGTTACCAACATCTGATGAAAATTTCAAGTCAACAGCACCTCTAGAAATATGTTTTATGAGAAAAAATGGTGGTGTGTTTAATACTTATTTTCCCTGCGCTGTATACACAGTATACATGTAAAAAACACACATGGTATTTGCAACATTCTGTCAGCGCAGTCTCATTACCTAAACATCTGCTATCATAACCATTTGTCTGTTGACTTGGGATTTGTTCCCCGATCTTTCCATATATCCCAAAAATCAATATCAATACAGTAGTAAGTCAGAGATAAATAGGCGGGGATTTGGAGGCGGGTGTTGTGAATGGTGTTTGTTTAGTAATCTCTTTCCACAGTGAAGGCAGATAGCGCATCTAATGATCTGATTCTCTCTGGAGCCTCCAGTGAACTGAGCTCTCGAAAGGGAGATGAATCCCGCTCTTATCTCCCAGATACACACTGATGGAGAAATATCCCGCTTGTCTTGGTTTGTTGGGGGAGGCCTGGATGGCAAATGGGCCGAGAGAAGAGAGCCAACAGGTACTGCATCACACCGACACAACAAATTAGATTGAGCCGCCAGGGGAGAAAGAAGAGAGAATTAAACCACGGCTTTACTGTAGATGGAGACGGCGGCGTGATGAAGTCCTCTGCTGATCAGCATCTGACCTTCTTTGAGGTCGAGAAGGCTTTTTCTGTGCTGTTGCATCCCAAAAAAGAAAAAGAAAAGAGAAAACCTTTTAAAATATCTGGTTCAAACTGACGTTCTTTGGTTGGGTGTTGTTTGGGTTGGGGTGTTCTTGAAACAATGCAAATGATTAATATATATATTTATGGATGTATATCGGTATATCGGCACTGGTGGGAGGTATGCATTGGCTCAGTGCCTTAGTCCCCCAGCAGTGACGATATACAGCCATATCACACTGTAATATTACATGTATACTGTTCGACAGCATAGATATTCATTCATTCATTTTCTTTTCGGCTTAGTCCCTTCATTAATCTGGGGTCGCCACAGCAGAATGAACCGCCAACTTATCCAGCACCTGTTTTACGCAGCGGATGCCCTTCCAGCCGCAACCCATCTCTGGGAAACATCCATACACACTTATTCACACTCATACACTACGGACAATTTAGCTTACCCAATTCACCTGTACCGCATGTGTTTGGACTGTGGGGGAAACCGGAGCACCCGGAGGAAACCCACGCCAACCCAGGGAGAACATGCAAACTCCACACAGAAACGCCAACTGACAGCATAATTATGTATAAAAAAAAAAATCAAACATGGAGAGTCTCTAAAACCCTTTTGTATGAGGAACTACGTTCTTCCGCCACTCGTTCACATATGCAGCTGACCATCAGAACAGCAGAAACAGCTGCTAATTCACAAACGTCACTTTAGAGCTTGTATTTCAATGATTCTCTAGTGCAATGTCTGAAGTGATGATGACAACACAGGTGATTTTGCTCACAGTGCTCATAGTGAGCTTAATCCTTTGCTTGTCATGTGGGCGGAGTAATACACAAGGGTGAAGAGGCTCTATGAGTGCTGATATTGCAGAATGTTGCATGGCTATTAGCCCATCATATTCAAGAAACAGACAGAACTGTTGTGTGTGTGTGTGTGTGTGTATATATATATACAGTTGCAATCAGAATTATTGAACCCCCTTTGAATTTTCTTTTCTTTTTTAAATATTTCCCAAATTATGTTTAACAGAACAAGGAAATTTTCACAGTATGTCTGATAATATTTTTTTCTTCTGGAGAAAGTCTTATTTGTTTTATTTCAGCTAGAATAAAAGCAGTTTTTAATTTTTTAAAACCCATTTTAAGGTCAATATTATCAGCCCCTTTAAGCTATATATTTCTCAATAGTCTACAGAACAAACCATCATTATACAATAACTTGCCTAATTACCCTAACCTGCCTAGTTACCCTAATTAACCTAGTTAAGCCTTTAAATGTCACTTTAAGCTGTATAGAAGTGTCTTGAAGAATATCTAGTCTAATATTATTTACTGTCATCATGACAAAGAGAAAATAAATCAGTTATTAGAGATGAGTTATTAAAACTATTATGTGCAGAAATGTGCTGAAAATTTGTTCCCCTTCGGAAGGGGAACTTCAATGCTATGTGGAAACTTCCACTATGGGGATTTCATTCAGAAAGCCAATCATCTGAAAGAGTATGTAAACGGGCCAATGAAATGCCAATGAGTTGGCAGCTTCAGCTTGCGCACCTGATGCTCGTTGCAATTAATCTTGCTATATGAGCTCATGTGCGAGCAAAGCCAAAGCATCATTTTCACTTCAGAGACTTCAACAGCCTTCTGAGAGAGTCGATGAGGGTTCCTCCAGCTGAGTTTCAGACAGAGAGTGAACGAGAGCGATCTCCCGGTCCAGAGTGTGTGACACGCAGCGGCAGATGGTCGAGCTGGGGTTCTCCCTTGCCTGGCGTCCTTTGGGTCCGGTCCTCCAGAGCGGTATGTATTGTTGCGAATTTCCTAAAAGAGCAACACGGTCGTGCAGCGCGTCTTTTTCAAGACGTCGCTCCGACTGTGCGTTTCTGGATGCGGTGGTTTCCTGCCCTCGGATGATGGGCACGAGCACTGCGTTTCATGTCTGGGGGTCCAGCATGTTAATGCGGTGCTCGTGGGCAGTGCATGCCATCACTGCGGTGGCATGTCTGTTGCGCAGTTAAGATCGCGGCTCGCTCTTGCAAAAGAGCCACCCACCCCAGTTGTCCCCCGCTCCGCGGTGGGCACTCGGGCAGATCTGAGGGTTACAGTGGGAGTAAATCTGCCGCCCTCGGGCTTGTGGACCTCTCACTCCTCCACGCGCTCCATCCAAGCTTCGAGTGAGAGAAGCGCTCCATCCTCGGATGGCCGCCCTCTCACTTGATGACACCGAGGCTCAGATGTCCGCCGCTGCATCGGAGGTTGGGCTGTCATGGTCTGATGAAGGATTTTCCCCCCCTCCGTTCCCTCCCCTCGGGAGTGAGCGCGGCGGCGGCCGATCTTGAAACAGACATGATAACCGTGCTTTCCCGGGCTGTTTCGGTCGTGGGTCTGGAGATGGTTTATCCCCCAACCCCGCGGCCGGACCGACTAGATGGGTGAATGTGGAGGATTAAAAGGCAAAACCTTCTAGCCTCCCATCCCTCTCTTCCCGGAAGTGCACAGTGGGCTCACGCAGTATTGAGGGCACCTTTCTCTGCCCGATCTGCGTGCGCCTCCGCCTCACCACTCTTGATGGTGGAGCAGCCAGGGAGTACGAGTCGATTCCCCAGATTGAGAGTGCCATCACGGGCCCGCGTGGTGCCTCCTTCTGCTGGAATTAGCCTCATCTCCCGTCCAAGGCGTGTTGGTTTTCTGCCTCCCGAGCCAGAGCCCACACAGCCGCGGGCCAGGCTGCTTCCACCCTGCACGCCAGGGTCCATGCGCGCGCGCTGGCCCAGCTGCACGAGGGTGGTTCTGACCCAGGCTTGTTACAAGCCCCGCACCGCACCCGACTGAGCTCCACGGACCTCAAGTCCGCTGCGTGTGCCCCGGGAAAGACGATGGCCACGTTAGTGGTCCAGGAGCGCCACCTCGGGCTAAACCTGGCAAAAATATGCGCGGAGTCGACAAAGTTAACTTTCTTGACTCCCCCATATACCAGTCTGGCCCGTTCGGCGACACCGTTGGTGAATTCACCCAGGAATTCATGGCGGTGCAGTCGGATACGATGGGCCATCCTTCGGCGGGGATGTAAGACCGCTCCCCCCCGCCGAACCATCCACATCCACTGCTTGTCGCCGAGAGCGCCCATCTTCGAGTGCTGCTCCGCCCCCGCCTGCGCCTCCGGCCAGCGGCAGCGCCGAGCACCTCGCAGGAAACCAGCGCTCCCCGTCCCAGGGCGCCGTTAAGTCCGGTTAACGGACCGCGAAGCGCTCCTGAGACGGCCATCTGGAGAAGAGGGAACTTGCTCTCTCCCCGGTGGGGGGCCGGGCTCCTCAGAGAGAGAGCATCTTTCCCTTCCCTGGATGTGACAGCCCGAATACTGCCAGTCTGGGACGCGATGAAAAGCCTTCCAGCTCGCAGGATCGGCGCACTTCGCCAGTGGCTCACGGGGTCTGGGAGGACGGTCTCCTTTCTCTCACATCTCCAGCCCTCTCCTCCGGAGTCTGAGTGCAAGGTGAGTGAATCTCTCGCCTCCAGCTCTTCCGCGGGACCCCAGCGCTCCCCGGATCAGCACTCCCACTCCGCGCTGCCCCACTGCTGGTACGTCAGCGATTGTAGCGATGCAGTCATTAGCGAGGGCTCTGCCTGCCTGGTTAGCGCAGCCCAGCCCTTTGCGGTGGCTCATACGCACGATCAGACTCGGCTACGCGCTTCGATTCGCGAAACGGCCTCCCAAGTTCACGGGGTGTATGTCACCAGGGTCAGCCCTGTGCCCGCCCCTGTCTTGCGAGAGATTGCTGTCCTCCTGGCGAAGGATGCAATCTAACCGATCCCTCCAGCCGAGATGGAGAGCGGGTTTACAGCCTGTACTTCATCGTACCCAGAAGAGCGGTGGGTTACGGCCAATCCTAGATCTGCGCGTTTTGAACCGCTGTCTGCACAAGCTGCCGTTCAAAATGCTTATGCAGAAGCGCATCCTCCGGTGCGTTCGTCCTCGGGATTGGTCTGCAGCAATAGACCTGAAGGACACGTACTTCATGTCTCCATACTCCACGCCACCGTCACTTTTCTGCGGTCTGCGTCGAGCGAGCCTGACAGTACGAGTCCTCCCCTTCGGGCTCTCTCTGTGTCCGCGGTTCTTCACCAAGCTCGCGGAGGGTGCCCTAGCGCCCCTTCGGCTCGCGGGCATCCACATACTCAGTTATCTCGGCGACTGGCTGATTTTAGCCCTCTCGCGGGAGCAAATGACTATGCACAGAGAGAAGGTGCTCCAGCACCTCCACCTATTGGGGTTTCAGGTCAACCGAGAAAAGAGCAAACTCGCCCCCGTGCAGAGGATCTCTTTTCTCGGGTTGGAGCTGGACTCGGTCACCATGACAGCGCGCCTCTCTGGAGAGCGCGCTAAGCTAATGCTGAACTGTCTGTGAGAGTTCGACAGCAAAATAGTGGTCCCACTGAAATTCTTTCAGAGGCTCCTGGGGCATATGACATCCGCAGCCGCTGTACGCCGCTCGGATAACTCCATATGAGACCACTTCGGCACTGGCTTCACGATCGAGTCCCCAGACGCGCATGGCACGCGGGCACACACCGAGTGACTGTCACTGCGCTGTGTCGCCGCGCCCTCAGCCCCTGGAACGACCCCTCGTTCCTACAGGCCTGAGTGCCTCTAGGACAGGCGTCCAGACATATTGTCGTTTTGACAGATGCTTCCAGCCCTGGCTGGGGGGCTGTGTGTTGCGGGCATGCAGCTGGAAAAAACCCAGCTGCATTGGCATATCAATCGCCTAGAGCTGTTGGCAGTGTTCCTCGCTCTCCGCCGTTTTTTACCGGTGCTGGAGCGACAACACGTACTGATCAGGACGAACAGTACGGCAGCGGGGGCGTATATCAACCGTGTGGGGGGTATCCGCTCTCGCAGCATGTCTCAGCTCGCTCGCCGTCTGCTCCCCCGGAGTCATACGCGGCGCAATCGCTGCATTCCATTTTTCCCCCACCGAGCTCTCCGTGCAGCCCATTCGCTCTCACGGCAGTTTCGCCTGGGAAAATGGAGACTCCACCCCCGACTGTCCAGCTGTTCTGTGCTGCGCCTTTCTCTCTCTAACTCAGAGATTCGTGCGCTCTCGCTTGAGTTCCCCACTTGGCGAACCCTGCAAAGCCCACTGGCTACACAGCTGGCCTCGGGGCGTGCGTAATACGCATTTCTCCAGTGAGCCTACTCGCACAGATGCTGTGTAAAGTCAGGGAGGTCGAGGAACAGCTCTCGTATTGCGCCTCTCTGGCCCAATCGGACCTGCTCTCAACTCTCTCCTCGTGATGGCCCCTCCCTGGCACATCCCCTGGAAACAGGGGACAGGCACCGTTTGGCACCCGCGCCTAGATCTATGCTTCACGTACGGTTCATAGATGGAGCGCGGAGGACTTAAGTGACTTACCGATTAGGTGGTTAACACTGTCACTCAGGCTACAAGCGCCTGAAGTGGAGTCTATTCGCTGTGTGGTTACCTTTTTCCCCGAGAAGGAAACCCCGATCATGCCAGATCAGAGTGATGCTATCCTCCTTCAGTTGACTGGAGCTAAGGCTGTCCCCTCCGCTCTGAGGGGTTGGCGTTACGATCATCCCCGCTCTAAGGATGCGGCGATGGCGGCGCGCTGGGAAGTATCGTCTCATCATCCAGTTCCCAGAGGCGCGAGACATGAATATTAATTTTCCTGTTTCCCTCTCATACCCACTTGGAGATCTCTCTTAGGAGAGGTCTGCTCGATCACTCGACTCAGTATCTTAAGATTTCTGTCCAGGTAGACAGCTCTGCTGGTCGCGTTCGCATCGGCTAAATGGGTGGGTATCTGGAGGCATTTTTGGTCAGCGAAATGTGCCAGCGTTTTGGGCCGGCCCACTCTCACGTTTACCTGAGACCCCGGCCCACCTAGGTGCCCTAGGTTCCTACAGCGTTCAGCCACGTAGTGAACCTGCAAGCGCTGCCCACGGAGGAGGCAGGCCCAGCCCTTTTATTTGCTGCGTCCTTCGCGCTTTGCGTATTATACGGACCGTACTCAGCTCTTTTTTCTGTTACTGTGATCGGCAGAAGGGAAGTGCCGTATCCAAACAGAGGTTGGAACTTACCCACTGAACAGTGGATGCCATCTCCCTCGCTCATCTGAGCCAGGGCGAGCCGTGTCCCCCAGGAGTGAGAGCGCGCTCCTCGAAGCGCGCATCCTTTTGGGGCGTTAGCACGCGGCGCCTCTCTAACAGACACTGTGGAGCTGCGGGCTGGGCGACACCTATTGGAGATTTATTAATCTTGAGGGGAGCCGATTTCCTCACGCGGTGAATGAGAAATTCGGTTAGGTGTTGTAAAACGCTTGCTGCGCCATTCTCTCTAACACGGAGATACGTGCGCTTTTTTCGCTCTGTCAGTAAAGTTCCCCGCTGGCGAACCCTGCAGATATTCCTCCGAGGCCCCCAGCATCTGACTCAGCGGAGGAGTCAGGCGCTGGCCCGTTACGTTGTTGGTATGCCCGCTGGTCAGCCCGCGTTCTGGGTATAGGTGCCCGCTATGTGCGATCCCCACTAGGCGATCCCATATGCTTATACTGCCACGGTGCAGTCCCCCCTCACAGGCGGACCCGTGTCTTCCCTCACCGCTAACCATCTTATATTCATATGCGTACTCCCCCTTCTCAGGGCCAGTCCATATGCTCTCTCGCCACCAGTCTCCCCACTTGGGTAGCAGGTGGCCTCCGCAGCGTCCTCCCTATCGGGACTGCACGCTTCCCAACGTACTGTCGTATTACATTCCTAGAAATTATTCTAGACGCATTTGCGGCTCCCGAAAAATATATCTAAATCCGTAAATCTTCTGTTGAAGTGGGATAAGTAAGGGCCAGGGAACACGTTGGAAGACCGCGCCTCTGGTGACGCAGGTGCGCTCACGCTCTTTTGCCTGGCAAACCTCTCATCGGGGGCGAAGGTAAGGTTCAATCATTATGGCGTTTTCCAAACATTTCCCCATAGTGGAAGTTTCCACATAGCATTGAAGTTCCCCTTCCGAAGGGGAACGCTCTGGTTACTAAAGTAACCCTCGTTCCCCGAGGGGGGGAACGGAAATGCTATGTTCCTTCGCCATAATGATTGCCCCTTAGCTGTTGAGGTGAAAGTCTCTTCCGCTAAAAAAATGATGCTTTGGCTTTGCTCGCACATGAGCTCATATAGCAAGATTAATTGCAACGAGCATCAGGTGCGCAAGCTGAAGCTGCCAACTCATTGGCATTTCATTGGCCCGTTTACATACTCTTTCAGATGATTGGCTTTCTGAATGAAATCCCCATAGTGGAAGTTTCCACATAGCATTTCCGTTCCCCCCCTCGGGGAACGAGGGTTACTTTAGTAACCAGAGCGTTCTCTCAGTTAAACAGAAATTGGGGAAAAAATAAACAGGGGGGCTAATAAATCAGGGGGTTGAATAATTATGATTGCAACTGTATATATATTCTTTTTAAGACGGAAGTTTAAATTAAAATAATATTAAGTTCAATAAAATTAATTAAAATACATGTATTACTTTTTCATTTTTGGACCATTAAGTAAAAGAGTCTAAAGTAAAATTAATTGATGTATTATTATTATTATTATTATTATTAATGTCCTAGTTTAATTATTACAAATTAAAAACCAAAGAACTAAAATACCTTCAGTATTTTTAAACTGATTTAATATTATAATAATTAATATAGTGCAAATTGAAAAAAAAAAATGGATTCAAAAACTGCTCAAAAAATGCTGCAGATAGATTTACGTTATTATAAATTACCTATTGATTGCACACAATAAATGTGTATTTTGGTAGAAATCATGGTTATTAAAAGAGAAAAAAAATACTACTACTAAATGTGCACCTTTGTTATTGACAGCAGATCAATTGTTTTCTATTTTAAGTTGTTTTACTACTTTTCTTTTATCGAACACCTGTTATTTCTACAGGAACAGACCATTTGTACATCGAGTCTCTGGCTGTTTCTCTGATCGGCTCACGCTGATCTGGAAATCTGAAGAGGAATTGCTTTCCAGCTCCGTGTCAACATGTGCAAATCCAAATGGATTGACCTTTGGAAGCAAAATCCAAGAAAGAAGCACGTAGAAACATATTTTCCCCACTTTCTGGGATGTTGTTGAAGTTAAAGATCCATGTTTACCGCCTGTGAAATGTCTTGATGAAATAAATAGACATGTATGCTTCAATTACAAGCACTTAAGTGAGACAAATATAAGTTTGTAGTGTTGGAATATTTAATCAATTCCATGCATGTTCAATAAAAAGGAGAGGGTTTTCCTCAATGTCAAAAATATTTATTGGATACAAATGAATAATTCAATTCACAGAAATCTGGTATCCTCAATGCAATGCAAGAGTTACATTCAGGAGGTGTACAACAACTTTCATTTCCTGATTCGAGCTTTTACACTCAGCTGATTTTAACAGGTGGAGCTTAATGGAATTCGTCACTTGTTAATCATTCTCCAGTCCTCCGTTGGCCGCACCCATACATACGTCCTCTTTTTCTAAGAATTCTTTGCACATTCAAAGCATAAGACTTCTCAACTGCAAGTTCTCTGTGATCAGTTTCAAGCCATCTTGATCTCTTTAGCTGCAGAACTCAAGTTAATTTTAGACAATCAGGCATTTGCATTTCTATCAGCTTCATCTACTTCTGCAAAAATGCTTCATTAGTATGCAAAGCATATCACACTCAAGAGAAGAAGTTTAGTTAATATATCACCTTTACGCAATACAAATACAATTCTTTAATGAAATGAAAATAGACAAAAATAAAATAAATATATATTCCATTTTTCACAATAGTAGATGTATTGACCTTAATCTTCACGTACAGTATGAGCGAGTGCAGCCATTTGAATCGTTTTGGCTTGAGACTTCCAGTCCCTTTCACTTCCATTCATTTTAGACATTAAAAACAGCTGCTTGATGTTGCAAACTGATGTTTTCTTATTATATTGTAGTCATTGTGTGTAGTCATGAACACATTTGTTTGTAGAGCAAGTAGTTTGACCGTGTTCTGCCGTTTATTATTCCTAGTCATTTCTCCCATTGGCAACTGAATTGGAAGTTCTAAAACAATCACAAAAACGAGCGCACTTCCACATTTTAGAATAAGGTCAATAGTTTTGAATAAAGAAATTACCAGTAGGTGGCAGCAAAATCAATTATTCATTTATCAGATTAATTTTTGATCTAATTTGTTCAATTTGGTAATGAATCTCCAAAGTTTTTTGTACAAAAATGTATAGCATTTAAAACTAGCATTTTGAGTAAATTAAAAGTCATACAGGAGCGCTATAAAGAATTAAAAATCGTTAAATAAAATCAGAATTTTCAAAAAAAAAAATATTGAAATATATATTGAAATTCCAAGAAATCAAGTTATAATTCATAAAACAGTCAGACATGATTTGTAATGTAAGCGTTTTTAGTTTTCTACAAGCAACTGTGATTTAGGAACTTGAATTAACAATAATGTTTTGGTATTTTTGTTTGTATCAGATTGCATTCATTCATTCATTTTCTTTTCGATTTAGTCCCTTTATTAATCAGGGGTCGCCACAGTGGAACTAACCACCAACTATTCCAGCAAATATTTTATGCAGCGGATGCCCTTCCAGCTGCAACCCATCACTGGGAAACACCCACACACTCCCATTCACACACATACACTACGGCCAATTTAGCCTACCCAATTCCCCTATAGCGCATGTGTTTGGACTGTGGGGGAATCCGGAGCACCCGGAGGAAACCCACGCCAACATGTGGAGAACATGCAAACTCCACACAGAAATGCCAACTGACCCAGCCGAGGCTCAAACCAGCGACCTTCTTGCTGTGAGGTGATCATGCTACCCACTGCGCCACCCTGATGCTCTGTATTTTTTTTAAACTAAATTTAAAACTGCAAGGCAATCCTAAATTATCATTAGCCACCATGGAAACCCACATGAAAAAATACTATAGTAATGTATAGTAAACACTATAGTATTTTTGAACCATCCCAGCAGGCACACAATGTCATCAATTGTTAATATTAGGTTAGATTTAGGTCGTAATGTCAGGTGACCAAAATTCAATGTTTAGCCAGCGTCTACGGACAGTGTTATTTTGATGTCCAATAACGACGTCAAATGATGTTGATATATGGTTGATTTTAGGTTGCATTAAGTAACCAAAACCCAACGTCAAGCCAACATCTTATACTATATACTGACATTTATTCATCACGTACAATATGGCAACCAAAATCCACCATCTGATAGAGGTCATATTGGTAACATCCACACAACGTCAAGCTGTAACATCATTAGACGTTGATATTTAGATGCTTTTAAGTTGCGTTGTGTCTGTTCGATGTTGACCATTGATGTCGGTCTAACGTTGGGTTCTGACGTCAACCCGATTATCATTTCCACCCAAAATGCAACGTCCCATGACATTGGGGTACAATGTCAATCTGACATCATGTTGACGTCCTGTGCCTTGTGGGATACTGCAGTAAAGTACTTTGTACTCATAGTCACTAACACAAAAACTACAGTAATATAAACAAATGACTCTTTATTTTTCTAGAACTATAGGGTATATTATACTACAGTACACCACCGTTTACTGTAGTAAATATAAAGTGTGCTTTTTACAGAAACAGACATTTAATATTTGTTCAAACTACTTAATTAAAATAAGGTGAAACATGAAAATTAAGCTTTTTTGAGGGGACAACTTAATTGTTTTATGTTCAATCCACTTTTAAAACTACGTGAACTTAATTCCTTTATGTTGTCCCAACACAAATTGACTCAACATTTATGTACAATTATTCCCAAAATAAGCTGTAGTAGCATTCATTACCAAAGTTACAGTGATATTTTACTATATCAGGGTTCAAAAACACTGCAGTAGCCTATTTACTATAATTTACTGCACTATTTTTTCATTGTGGAAACAAATACCTCCACACAGACTCAGCCTCTCCAGTCCAGTACCATTACAGATTTCATCGGTCTCGTGGACTTGCTTACACAGCACTCAATAAGACTGCATAATTAGACTAATTCTTGTCATTACGGGCCAATTTGGCAGCCGGTGAGACCGGAAGAGTGGCTCTTCCGTATATTCGCGATGTTATTTCAAATCCACTCGGTCACAATTAAACATCAATAAGCCTGCGCGAGCTCTGCTGCCAGAGATGTAATGCTGAATGACTGGATCGATGCCTGCCGTCATATCCGCTTGATCTCCGTCACCGCGGATAGCTTTTGACGGCTTCGTCTCTTCATAAAGTCCCGGTTCAGACCGCAGGATTGAGGAGCTTCACCAGATACATGTATTGGGTCCCTGCGGTGAAGCTGGTGTGTACTTGTGGATCTTTCTTACGTCAGAAGCGGGTTTAATCTTCAGGGAGTCGCGGATGCTCTACTTCTCCTGTACAGACTGACTGTAAAAACCACAACACACCTGCAAATGTACAGCCTACAGTACAAAAAGTACAGTTTACGTATGATCTGCATCTATATCCATATCTATATATATGTATATATATATGTAAAACTGTGAAATGTTATTGCACTATAAAATAACTGTTCAAAAGAAGTTTATAATTTAATTTAATAATTTATATAGTATTAAATAATTATTACAAAAAATAAATATTAAATAAATAATAATAAATAACTATTTAATAATTTACATTTTTTTTACATTTAATAAATGCCGCCTTGATGAACAGAATAATTCATTTAAATTATTAATTAAAATTAATAATAAAAAAACTGACCAGTAAAACTTTTGATTATATACAGTTGAAGTCAGAATTATTCACCCCCCTTGATTTTATTTTCTTTTTTAAATATTTCCCAAATTATGTTGAACAGATTCAGGAAATGTTCACAGTATGTCTGATAATATTTTTTCTTCTGGAGAAAGTCTTATTTGTTTTATTTCGGCTAGAATAAAAGCAGTTTTTAATTTTTTAAACACCATTTTAAGGTCAATATTATTAGCCCCTTTAAGCTATATATTTTCTCGATAGTCTACAGAACAAACCATCATTATACAATAACTTGCCTAATTCCCCTAACCTGCCTAGTTACCCTAATTAACCTAGTTAAGCCTTTAAATGTCACTTTAAGCTGTATAGAAGTGTCTTGAAGAATATCTAGTATCTAAAATATCTATATACTGTACAGCATAAAGATAAAATAAAACAATTGGATTATATTTTAACTCAAATTGGGTTAAAGTTGGATTATTGCCTATATTTAGGAATTTAACCGTTGGGTTGGAATTTTGACCCAGCTTATTTTTTTTAAGGTTTATGTTATGAATTGTCCTGGTCACATTCTAAAATGCTTTTATATAAAGTAAAGTATGGTTGTTTGTTTATTAATGTTTCTAAACGATCTTCTATAAATATGTAGACATTTTATGATATATTTTTATTCTTATTTTTTTGCCATAAATTAAATGGAGTACTGATAAGTAACTCAAATTAAACTGTGATTCTATAAACTTTAACACTTGATTGTGAACAAATGAAATTGTTGGGTTAATTTTTTAAATTCTATTTTTCAACCTATATGTTTTAATTATATATTATTATTATTATTATTGTTATTATTATTATTATTATTATTATTATTATTATTATTATTATTATTTTAATATTATTATTATTATTATTATTATTATTATTATTATTATTATTATTATTATTATTATTATTTTAATATTATTATTATTATTATTATTATTATTGTTATTATTATTATTATTATTATTAGTAGTAGTAGTAGTAGTAGTAGTATTATTATTATTATTATTATTATTATTATTATTATTATTATTAGTATTATTATTAGTAGTATTAATATTATTATTGTTATTATTATTATTGTTAGTAGTAGTATTATTATTATTATTATTATTATTATTATTATTAGTAGTAGTAGTAGTAGTAGTAGTAGTAGTAGTATTATTGTTATTATTATTATTGTTATTATTATTATTATTATTATTAGTAGTAGTAGTAGTAGTAGTATTAGTATTATTATTTATTTTTAATAAATGTTTTTGCCATGAAGCAATTCAAGGTCTGATAAGGTCAAACTAAACTGTGATTTTATGACACTTTGGTCAATTGGACTTTGGTTTGTGGACAAACTGTTTTTTTTTTTTATTATTTAAATTATATCTTTCAACCCAGCTGTTGGGCAAGAAGGTCGCTGGTTTGAGCGACGGCTGGGTCAGTTGGCATTTCTGTGTGGAGTTTGCATGTTCTCCCCGTGTTAGTGTGTGTTTCCTCTGGGTGCTCCAGTTTCCCCCACAGTCCAAACACATGTGCTATAGGGGAATTGGGTAGGCTAAATTGTCCGTATTGTTTGAGTGTGAATAAGTGTGTATGGATGTTTCCCAGAGATGGGTTGCAGCTGGAAGGGCATCCACTGCGTAAAACATATGCTGGATAAGTTGATGATTCATTCCGCTGTGGCGACCCCAGATTAATAAAAGGACTAGGTCGAAAAGAAAATGAATGAATGAACCCAGCTGTTGGGAACATATATGTGTGATTGGAGCAATTGGTAATTTGTTTAAAGAGCCCCTATGATGGGTTTAATACATTGACATTGTGTTGTCTACAAATGAATATAAACAAATCTTTTTTTTTTGTTGTTGTTATTTTATGCCAAACCAAAGTTCTAAAAGACAACATATTTGCATATTTAAATTTGGATGAAATCAGATGTTTATAGAATAAAACTAAAATATAACTACTCAAACACACAAGCCCAAAGCCCGAAGAAGATGTCAACTGACCTCTTAATTGTCTTTTTGTTTGATATATTATAGTATATTGCATATTGTGTAGTATTGGATGGTTTTACTGAGATACTTGTAAAGTAGTGAACAGTATAAGCATCACAATTCGCCACACCGACATATGTTCATTGCCACCAAACCACTACGTACACAAACCCCTTTAAAATGCTCCAGTCTAGCATTTCTCACACCATCTGGACATTTAACATACTACCAGTCTTCATTGCAGTAATCGTATTGCAGAAGCGCCGCAGAAGTTTCATCAGAAAAGGAAAAAAGAGGCCTACCATTGATTCAAACGTGCTGCATATAGACTATAATCTCTCAGCGTTAGCGATGCGCAACTTTCCCTGTTGTCATTGAGCATTCAGGATCAGCATCTGGACTCGGAAAAATCCCCTCTGGCTTTGCGTATGACTGAAGACTAAGGACTTACTAATGAGCATCTGCATAAGTACAGGCGGTTTGTCTCAACCCAGTGGGAGATTTCCATTCAGACGCGCTAAAACAAAGACACCGCGACGCCTTCAAAAGAAACGCAGGAGCAAGAAGAAAGTGACTCAAACAAACTCCAAAATGCAAATGGGGTTTGTTTAGGATTAGGCATGTGAAGAGAAAACAGGGAGGACTGTTCTTCCTCCGGTTCGGGCTTTTCAGATTAATGTAGTTCTGGTGAGAGACAATGGCCAGCGGGAGTCCAGGAAGGTCAGCGAGCAGCTGGGAGAGTGAGCGAAGTGAAGGATTTGAGGCATTTGTTCCCATGTCCTGTTGTAATCAAATTAGGCAAAAGAAGCAGCTGACATGAAGACGGGGAGGAACTGGAGGCTGCAGTGCGATAATCTCTGGCAAAAGTTTTAGGAGTCTGAGGCCAAAAAACAGTTCGATGATATACACACAACATGCTGGATACTGTTATGGAGTTGTTTATGTTTAAAAAAAAAATAATAATAATATGTATATATGTATATATACAGTTGAAGTCAGAATTATTAGCCCCGCTGTTTATTTTTTTCCCCAATTTCTGTTTAACGGAGAGCAGATTTCTTCAGCACATTTCTAATCATAATAGTTTTAATAACTCATCTCTAATAACTGATTTATTTTCTCTTTGTCATGATGACAGTAAATAATATTAGACTAGATATTCTTCAAGACACTTCTATACAGCTTAAAGTGACATTTAAAGGCTTAACTAGGTTAATTAGGTTAACTAGGCAGGTTAGGGTAATTAGGCAAGTTATTGTATAATGATGGTTTGTTCTGTAGACTATCGAGAAATATATAGCTTAAAGGGGCTAATAATATTGACCTTAAAATGGGTTTTAAGATTAAACTAGACGTTTGCAAATAGTCCGGACGGCTGAACGAATCACTGGCACTACCCTTCCTACACTTCAAGAACTGTACTCTTCCAGAGTGAGTAAAAGGGCTCGCAAAATCACTCTGGATGCCCACACCCAGCACACTACCTGTTCGAACTGTTATCGTCTGGTCGGCGCTACAGAGCACCAAGCACAAAAACAGCCAGACACAGGAAAAGCTTCTTTCCTCAGGCCATCTACCTCATGAACAATTAAATATTCCCCTACTGTGCAATAAATGTGCAATACTTTCTCATACGCACTTGTACACAGCACCTTATAACAATATACAATGCAATATTTTCTCCATTCGCACTGGTACACAGCACCTTATAACCTGTATATTTACAACAAATCTGTACATACAACTCACCATCCAGATCTTTTTGACTAACTGCATCTTTGTTTAATGTTTAATGTTTATCGCCTTTTTCTTTTCTCATATTTAATTTTGTGTTGTCACTTTATGTACACTGGAAGCTTCTGTTGCCAAAACAAATTCCTTGTGTGTGTGAAGCACACTTGGCAATAAAACTGATTCTGATTCTGATTCAGATTAAAAAAATTAAAAACTGCTTTTACTCTAGCCGAAATAAAACAAATAAGACTTTCTCCAGAAGAAAAAATATTATCAGACATACTGTGAAAATTTCATTAATAATACTGACCTTAAATTAAAAAAAAATTAAAAACTGCTTTAATTCCCTTGCTCAGTTAAACATCATTTGGGAAATATAAAAAAATAAAAAAATAAAAAATCAAAGGGTGGCTAATAATTCTGACTTCAACTATATATATATATATATATATATATATATATATATATATATATATATATATATATATATATATATATATATATACAGGGCTTGACATTAACTTTTTTGATCACCGGCCACGGTGGCTAGTAGTTTTCCAACATTACTAGCCACTCGCCATTTTCACTAGCCACAATTTTACAGTTGGGAAAATATATTTTATACACATAAATATGACTTTGACATGCTAAGAGTACTTGATTTAGATGTTGCGTTTCTCCACATGCCTCATTCATTTCACTTTTGGTGTGTCGTGTATGAGCTTGCTAAATGTTCATGAGCAAATGGGTCATGCTTCCATAGTATTACAATTAGTTTTTATTTCACATAATTTCAGAGCTCAAAATGAAGGATTTACCAAATTTATCTCCGACCACACCAAACATAAACAATTAATTATTTCTTAGCCACAAATTTTAAATGTGCAAAACAAGCATAATATAGCTGTTTACTATACTTTAACAAAACATGTGCACAGTAATCTGTCCTGGCTAAAGGTCCAGGATCACCAGTTAACTACACGTAAATGGGGAGTAATCTCCCATTAAAGCAATGTTATTGTAAAAAATGATAATTAAACCACATTACGCAAAAGAAAGCAGGTAAAAAACATACCGTGTGCTAATGAAAGGATTATAACACACACGGTTAACGTTAGACCCATAAAAATCTGTTCAAATAATGGTGAAAGTGAAAGAAACCGGTGCTGCTTACAAAAAGACAAATCTGGAGCTCTTGAAAGCAGCAAGACTGTGGGTGCATGTTCATCACTTTTTGTCTAGTCTATTTGAAAGAGAAGCGATCACATCAGCTGTGTTTCTAGACACAGTTGCTTCACGCAAGGAAACGAGAGCGCGCACGCGTTTTAAACAGTCGCGCGCATCACCTCAGCTGCGAGAGATCATCCTTTCATTCAGTATTCATCTGCTTTTTTATTGCTCACGCGAACTTAATTATTTTTGTCAGTCGTGTTGCTTCTTAATTCTAAGATCGCCTTTGCATGCATATTGGACCATCCTTATTGTCGAACCCTGCTTTTATGAATTATTATCCGGGAAAATTATTTTCAACAAGCCAACGTGGCTAGTGGGAGTGTCTGTCTTACCCGCCACCACTGAAATCAACCCGCATTTGGCGGGTTGGCGGGTGTTAATGTAAAGCCCTGTATATATATATATATAATTTTTTTTAATTTAGTAGCTATTTAAAATGTTCTTTTAGTAATTTGCAGTTTTAAATAACATTCTGTTTTCTTCATTTATGATAATAATTCTATAATGTGTGTTTATTTACTAACTATATTTGAACACGAGTTCAATTGGTTCAGGAGACACAAAGTTCAGTTTTGTTCAGGAAATTGACACAGTCAAACCAATTAATAAAATATAAACAGTTCAGGCAGTTCAGAAGATTCAAACAGTTCAGGGTTAAGATCAGAGGCGCAAAAAGGGGGTATGCAGTATATGCGGTGCATAGGGGCGCCACACATGGGGGGCGCTATTGTGCCAAAACAATTTTTGAAATGATCCTTATTAAAAGTTTTCAAATAATAAAACTAAATGAATAAATATTTTCGTATATAATGTGACGAGTATAATATTGTATTTTATTAAATAAAAAATTATACCACGCTTCCTCCGCTGCAGCTGGATATTATTGCGTTGCTCGTTTACAGTCACATTTTCAAAATGGAGAGAAGAATGAAGACATGTGGAGCGCAAAATAGAAAACGAAAAAAAAGAACAAACAATGGCTTAAAACAGGTTTATAGGTATGTGTTGCATACGTTGGCGCACACGTTTTAATTCAAAATCCATTAAAACAATAACATGCAGTGGGGGGGGCAAAACTTGAACCCGCATACGCCTCAGTAAATGTGCAGTTGCACCCCTGGTTAAGATATTTAAACATTTCTATTGGCTCAAGAGGTTCAAACAGTTTAAACAGTGCATGAGATTCAGCAGAGATTGGTGGAAACAGCATAGATGGGAAATGTCTGACAATTATGTTCATTCAGACTGCCAAACATTGCATCGAGATGGGGAATCTACAGTTGCAGTCAGAATTATTGAACCCCCTTTGAATCTTCTTTTCTTTTTTAAATATTTCCCAAATGATGTTGAACAGATTCAGGAAATGTTCACAGTATGTCTGATAATATTTTTTCTTCTGGAGAAAGTCTTATTTGTTTTATTTCGGCTAGAATAAAAGCAGTTTTTATTTTTTTAAAACCCATTTTAAGGTCAATATTATTAGCCCCTTTAAGCTTTATATTTCTCGATAGTCTCCAGAACAAACCATCATTATACAATAACTAGCCTAATTCCCCTAACCTGCCTAGTTACCCTAATTAACCTAGTGAAGCCTTTAAATGTCACTTTAAGCTGTATAGAAGTGTCTTGAAGAATATCTAGTCTAATATTATTTACTGTCATCATGACAAAGAGAAAATAAATCAGTTATTAGAGATGAGTTATTAAAACTATTATGTTTAGAAATGTGTTGGAGAAATCTGCTCTCTGTTAAACAGAAATTGGGGAAAAAAATAAACAGGGGGCCTAATAAATCAGGGGGTTGAATAATTCTGATTGCAACTGTATACACAAACCATGTTTAACCTAATTATATAGGTTATGTAAGATTAAACTAGAGGTTTTGGGTCAGATCAATGCATAATCCAAGTTGAAATGACTAATGCTTCACAATGTCACAGTTATCTTTTACCCTCATAGCTTTCAGAATATTTCATAAATTATTCAGTATTAAAGAGTTCAGTTCATTTTTATTTCTTCGAGTTTGAAATTAATTTAAACGGTGCTTACCTGATATAGATTACTGTTTTATAATATCTGTAAAAAAGAAACACAAAGACGTCTTTTCATCTTCGCTCTGTAATCGTCCACCAGACCCATTTTTAGACATTTCTCCAGAAAGCCATTAAGACAGTGTGCGATTGTCATCGTCTGCGAAGGTGAAACTCCCAAGCTCTTAATTGTACGTCTCCACAAGAGGCCACGGATGTCGAATTACCAAAATTACCTAAATCATAACACATCACTGGCCCAGTTTCGCGTATGCTAATGTAATTAAACACTTAGCGGAGAACTGGTGATGAGCTCAATTCAAGCCCCCTCCGTTTCCATCGCAGAAACACACGAGGAAATGGAATTGTCGAGGAAAAACAGAGAGGACAAGATTCCATTATGTGATGATCGATACTGCTATTTGTGCCATGCGTTCACTGAGAGTCTGTGCTGTGAATGGCAGAGATACTGAGACTCAACTGGATGATGAGTGTTTCCTAATGCAGCTCTTATACGGTTTACTTGGTCGTTTATACGTTTCTATTTAGAGCATAACGTCAAGATGTGGCTTTCACTGCTTTTATTTCTTTTTTCCCACTTATAACGTCATATAAAAGTATTCATTTACATTTTTGTTCTGTAATGGTTTAGGAATATTTTGCAACGCACCAGTTTGCCAGTGACAATTTATTTATTATACAACAAATTTGGAAAAAGCTAAGTCATTATTATTATTATTATTATTATTATTATTATTATTATTTATTATTATTATTATTATTATTATCATTATTATTATTATTATTATTATTATTATTATTATTATTATTATTATCATTATTATTATTATTATTATTATTATTATTATTATTATTATTATTATTGTTATTTATTATTATTTTTGTTATTTATTATTATTATTATTATTATTATTATTATTATTATTATTATTATTATTATTATTATTGTTATTTATTATTGTTTTTGTTATTTATTATTATTATTATTTTTTTTATTATATTTATTTTTTATTTCTTACTTTAGATAGTCATTTTGATTGAATTATAAATAATAAACAAATCCATCAATAAATGACAGCACAACAAAATTTGAATATTTAATTTATTAAATATTAATAAATTCAAAATTGTAAATATTTAATTTTACTGTATAGTTAATAATAATAATAATAATAATAATAATAATAATAATAATGGTAAATCACAAAACTAATAACAGTCAGAAAATGTATTTAATTAATAATGATAATAATGATAATAATTATTTTATTGTTGTAGTTTTTTGACTATTGTACTGTAATTTTTTGTTTATTTGTTTATTATTTATAATTTAAATAATAATAATAATAATAATAATAATAATAATAATAATAATAATAACAGTAAAATCACAAAACTAATAACAGTCAGAAAATGTATTTAATGCCACTGTATATTTAATTATTATTATTATTATTATTATTATTATTATTTTTATTATTATTATTATTTTTTTATTTATGTTTTTTATTATTATATTTATTTTTTATTTCTTACTTTAGATAGTAATTTTGATTGAATTATAAATAATAAACAAATCCATCAATAAATGACAGCATAACAAAATTTGAATATTTAATTTATTAAATATTAATAAATTCAAAAATGTAAATATTTAATTTTACTGTATAATTAATAATAATAATAATAAGAATAATAATAATGATGATGATAATAATAATAATAATGATAATAATAATAATAATAATAAGAATAATAATATTATTATTATTGTTGTTGTTGTTGTTAGCATTATTATTGTTGTTTTTATTTTATTAATTTTAATTTAATTATAAATAATCAACAAATATAAAAAATATTGCAATTATAATAGTCAACAATGTAAGTTTTTAATGTCACTGTATAATATTAATAATAATAATAATAATAATAATAATAATAATAATAATAATGGTAAAATCACAAAACTAATATTTAGATTTGATTTCCTTTGCTGTAAAGTTTAAAAATATATTTCATTAATTTAAGTGAAAACAACAGGAAAACTTTAATTTGACTGGAAATAACACTGGAGTTGACAGAGGTTGTTGTCAGGTAAAACGCTGTGGAATTTGGAATATGATTCCCGATTGAATGTTAGCACCGTGGTGTCGGGGTGTAAAAACACACACACTTCTCTTTTCATATTTGGAGAGGAACCGCAGGTGTCAAATTACACAGATTAATATAAAATGGTGTTATTTTAATCTTTAAACCCAAATGACACTGAAATTGCTCTAATATTGGACATAATATCAATTTAACGCACTGATCTCCCAGCAGCGCATTGAACATGTCGCGATTTACAGTGAATCAGTTCATTAAGAGGCTGAGCGTATGAGATCAGGTTTGATTGAGACGCTTCATAATCCACTAATTGGTCTTTTCATGCAAAATGTTGGAGCCTGGAGTCCCTTTACCTCGAAAGAGTCTCAGTGTTCAGGGTTTCAGTCGCTGTTAGTGTAATGCATCAGCAAGGGTTTACATTCACATTTCACCACATATGCTGATGGCCACTGACTTGAGAATATTTAGCAGGCAAAAAGATTAGGTTTTTTTCCCACCCAGCTATTTGAAACTGAAATGAAAATTGAAATTAAATATATGAATGATTAGTATTATTATTGTAGCGTCGTGCACTTGCCAGATTGAACAGACAGGAGACGGTAGACGGTAAACCGGTTAAACAGCCAACAGCTTTATTTATTTATTTATTATTTACAAAGTTAGCACAGTGAGTATCAGGAGGTGTTCAAATCCTCGAGAAAAAATGTGCACTATCTCTCCCCCTCCCTGTTTTTATCCCCTCTTCCCTCTCCCATTATTCCTGACACCTCCTCCCCATAACAGGTAATATACAACACACTATAATGCTGAACATCTGGCCCCAGCGCTACATTATTATTATTATTATTATTATTATTATTATTAGTGGCGATGCAGTGGCGCAGTAGGTAGTGCTGTTGCCTCACAGCAACAAGGTCGCTGGTTGAGCCTCGGCTGGGTCAGTTGGTGTTTCTGTGTGGAGTTTGCATGTTCTCC